>VWZU01019356.1:1634-14319 GCA_013397095.1 Sterrhoptilus dennistouni | reverse complement strand
TGGGGCTGAGCCTGAGGGGTGTAGGGTCCGAGGGGTGTAGGTCCTTCAAGACTGAAGGGGTGCACAGGGCTGTGGGGCTGGGCACGGGCAGCTGGAGGGGGCTGAGACTGAGGGGGTGCAGGGGGCTGAGAGAGGCTGGAGACTGTAGCCTGAGGGGTGTAGTGGGCTGTGGGGAAGCATGAAGGGTGCAGGGGCTGTCCCTGGGGATGCACAGGGGACTTTGAGGCTAAAGGTGCTGGAGGGTGTAAGGGGGCTGTGGGACTGAGCTTGGAGCCTGGAGGGACTCAGGGGCACCTGAGGCTGATCCCAAGGGATTGGCAGGTTGCAGGGATGTCACTGAGGCTTTGGGTGGGTTTGGGACCCCTGAGCCAAGCAGGGGGTCCTGGGAGCAGTTGTGGGGCTGGCGGTTGCCAGCACATGGCGACGGGAGTGCGTGGGGACTCTGGGTGCCCATGGGGGTATTGGAGGGGTCGCACTGAGCATCGTCTCTGTGCAGAAGAAGAGCCGGGAGGAGTCGAGTGGTGAGGGCAGCGGTGTAGAGATCCTGGCCAACCGACCCTACAGCGATGGCCCTGGGGGCAGCGGCCAGTACACCCACAAAATCTACCATGTCGGCTCCCACATCCCCAGCTGGTTCCGGGCGCTGCTCCCCAAAGCTGCGCTTCAGGTGGAGGAGGAGTCCTGGAATGCTTATCCCTACACACGCACCAGGTGGGAGCTAGGAGGTGGCAGGGTGGGCTGCAGGACTGGCCGTGCCCCCAGGCTCAGTCCTGTGCCCCTCCAGGTACACATGTCCCTTTGTGGAGAAGTTTTCCATTGAGATCGAGACGTACTACCGCCCGGATGCAGGGCAGCAGACCAACATCTTCAACCTGAGCGCAGCAGAGAAGAGGCAGAGGATTTTGGGTGTGTATGGCTGGCTTGGGGAGCTGGGCAGGACGCTGTGGCTGCTGGGATTCCCACGCAGTGCTTCTGGGATGGGTGTGTAGTTGTGATGGGGCCTTAGGGGCTCAACTTCACTCTCCTTGCTGGTCCTCATGTTAAAGGGATGCTGGAAGGGAAGAGCTCCCTGGATCCTGAGCTCCCTGCTCTGAGCTCCCTGCCTGCTCCCTCTCAGTGCTGCTGAATTAAGTTCCACATTAAAGATATATTCAGGGACAGTTTTGTCCTCTTCCTCTTCCCTTGCCTCTATTTCTGTTTGCAGCTTCTCCTTCCTAGTACCAGCCTGCTCCTCTCTCCTTCCGTGTTCCAGCCTTGTTCTGGCATGGATTTGCCTTCTCAATCTCTCCTGGTGTACGTGGGACCCAAAACCTGCATCCTGTGGAATGTTCTGGATCAGCTGGAGCAGGGAGAGCTGGAAAAGCATGTCCCCATTTTCCTACTCCCTGCCCTGCTTCTCCTCTCCCCAGGGCTTTGCTCCAGATTGCTCTCTGGCTCCTTTTCGGGGGAACTGGTGGGCAGAACTGGGAACTTGGGGTGGGATTCTTCCCTCTCCGCCAGGTTCCTGTTCCTGGTGGTGTGGACATGGTCAGTTCAGGCGCCAGAGTGTGGAGTGTGACGTGCTGCCTCTTAAAATGGAGGCCTAAAATAGGCACTCGGAGGAAATGATTCATCTGACCTATTTCTCTCCCTGGCTCTTGCGGCACTGGGGATGTCCGGCTGGGATACCAATGGCTCGGACCTGGGGGCAGGAATTCTGCCCCTACTGCCCCTGGGAAGCAACCAGGGCCAAGCAGACGGCATCAGGGCATGGCTCTGTGCCCACTTCCTGGTTTTCCATTCTAGCGCCCGTCCCGTGGGTATTTCACAGGGCACTCAGATTTCCAGTGGCTGCTGCCTTCCACAGGGAGCAGGGTTGTAGTGGGACCAGCCCCAGTGTGGATCCCACTGGGATTTTCTCTGCCCTGGTGTCCTGTAGCACTGACAGATTTAAACCCCTCTCATGTTTCAAAGGGTGATGGAAAAACATGGTCTGGGTGATCCGCAGGGATAGCTGCTTCCTTGGCAGCTTTCTCCTAGTGGCAAAAGCAAAGGGAATTGGAGTGTGATGAGAATGACACTGCCAGGAGCTGCTTGGGGACAGCAGGTCCTGTCCCAGCTCTTTGCTTCTGTTATCCAAGATGCTTGGCATCATGCTGTGCATTGCATCATTTTTGTGGATTCAGGGCATCTCTAGTTTTCTTTTTTCCCCTTTTTTCAGTCAGCCCAAGCTGCAGGAAGAGAGGCTGACAGCACCTTGGGGACATCAAGGGGGGCAAATAAATGCGAGGCTTGGCACAGCCTGGGAATGGGGACAGTGATGTGGGATGGTACTGGGAGCCAGTGGGGTGCCCTGGGATCCCCCAGACCATGACTGGAGACATGGGTGGAAAAGCCAAATTCTAGGAGATTTTATGCTGGATTGAGCCCGAATGGCTGTTGAATTGTGTTATCTTGGGTGTCATTCAGGGACCTCTCTCTGGCCTTGGGAGGTCATCCTTATCTTGGGGGAGCTCATGCTCATTTCAGGAGAGATCACCTTTGTTTGGGTATGGGGTTCATTGTCCTCCCCCCTAGCTCTCCGGAGGCTTCTGTGTCACATGGTGGTTTTGCTGTGCCCTTTTTTGGGGGGACCCTTGGGCTTTTTTGTGGGGGGAGCCAGGAGCTGTGCCGAGCTGCCCCATAAGCTGTCCCTGTCCTCAGCTCCCATGTCCCCCAGAGTGGCCAGGATCACTCTGCAGCTGCCAGATCTGCTGGCTAATGCGCGTATGTGTGTCAGCCCTGGCTCTCTGCACACTCCCAGCCCCTCCCTCCCTGTGCCGCTCCCTGGGGTGCCAGGTTGGGATCCCACATGTGAATGGGGATGTCTTTGGTTGCACCAAAGGTGTCTGTGATGTGATTCCAGCCATGGGATTTTATATGTTCTATCAGGAAATTCTTCCCTGTGAGGGTGGTAAGGCCATGACAGGTTGCCCAGAGAAACTGCAGATTCTCTGTCCCTGGAAGTTTCCAAGGCCAGGTTGGATGGGGCTTGGAGCAACCTGGGATAGTGGAAGGTGTCCCTGCCCATGGCAGGGGGTGGGATGAGATGACCCAAAAGGTCTCTTCCAACCAAAACCATTCCAGGATTCTATGATCCCAGAACTCCAAGATTTTAGAATTCTAGGACAGAGAGTGTTTGCTGCCAGCTGTGTTGGGTGCATGGCTTGTGGGAATAATCTGACCTGATTTTTGTCCCTTTTCCTTGTTTTCCTACCTATGCCCCCTTGCCAAACACTGTGGGGTAACAAGCACCGTTCCCCCCACAGACACCATTGACATTGTGCGTGATCCCATCTCCCCTGGGGAATACAAGCCCGAGGAGGATCCCAAACTCTACCACTCATCCAAGACAGGCCGGGGGCCGCTGGGGGATGACTGGCTGGAGGCAGCAGCGGCCAGGGGGCCCCTCATGTGCGCCTACAAGCTCTGCAAGGTGGAGTTCCGATACTGGGGGATGCAGTCCAAGATCGAGCAGTTCATCCATGACGTGGGTGAGTTGGGACCCGTGGGTAGCTGGAGGGGCATTTGGGCAGCCGTGGGATCACACTGAACTCACTTCCTCCCTTCTCCCCACAGGTTTGAGGAAGGTGATGCTGCGTGCCCACCGCCAAGCCTGGTGCTGGCAGGATGAGTGGACGGACCTGACGATGGAGGATATCCGGCAGCTGGAGGAGGAGACAGCGCGAATGCTGGCACAGAAGATGGCCAAATGTGGCGAGGATGAGGAGCCACCAGCATCTGGGATCAGCCCCGAGGGGCAGCCAGAGCCAGGTGGTCCTGGCAGGCAGGAGGAGGCTGAGCTGCAGGCAGGGACTGATACCCCCTCGGATGATACTTTTGCCAAGCAGTGGTCCACCTCTTCCCGGTCTTCTTACTCTTCCCAGCACGGAGGTGAGAGACCAGATCTGGTGTGGTTATGCTGTGAATGCTGCTGTTCTTCCACAGGAGATGTGTCAGGGGACTGTTTTGCCTGGCTTGGGTCTCCTGGGCTGGGGCTCTGTGTGTCCCAGGTATGGTCCCAGCTTTCTTGAAGGGCCCTGGGTGACCCAGGGATGGTCACGGATCTCCCAAGGAGGGACTCGGGGTGACACAGGGATGGCCCCAGATCTCCCTGGGGGGAACTGGGTCCAGGACTAAGGGGGAGCTGTGAGGCAGGAGCGAGAGTCTCTCTGCAGGGGGCTGTGAGTGCTGACCCCCCATGGGTGGCAGGGGGCGTGTCTCCTCAGAGCCTGTCGGAGTGGCGGATGCAGAACATTGCCCGGGACTCAGAGAACAGCTCCGAAGAGGAATTTTTCGATGCCCACGGTACTGGCACTATCTCGGAACAGGCTGGGTGGGGGCAAGGACGTCTGAGGATGGGCATGCAGGCACAGGGGTGTCTCCCCACCCACGCTCCCTTCCTGCCTCTGCAGAGGATCTGTCTGACAGCGATGAGGTCTTTGCCAAGGAGATGACCAAGTGGAGCTCCAATGACTTCTTGGACACGCTGGAGCGGCCAGCAGAGCTGGACGAGGCACTGGGTGAGTGTTCGGGGTGCTCTGTCCCCAGATCCTGGGGTGGGTGTCCTGAGAGGGACCTGATTCCCACCTGGAGACCCCAGCTGCCTCATCAAGGCTGTGTGCTCACAGGGGAAGGAGCCAGCGCCACCAAGGGGAATGGTGAAGGATTGGGACCATCCAGCTTTTCTGAGGTGCGTGTCCCGTCCCTCGGGCCGTGCCCTCTTGCTGTGCCCCATGACTTGACTGCTCTCCTTCCCGCAGGGCAGCACAGCAGAGAGCACGGAGCAGATGTGCCGGATCCACGCCCTCTTCCTCATCCTCCACAGTGGAAACATCCTGGATCAGGGAGCGGGTGAGCCAGGCTCCAAGCAGGCAGATGTGCAGACACTGGCAGCCACCTTTGATGCTGTCACCCGCGTCCACTTTCCCGAGGCACTGGGACATGTGGCCCTGCGCCTGGTGCCCTGCCCACCCATCTGTGCTGCAGCCTATGCCCTTGTCTCCAGGTATGGATTCCTGCTGGGAAAGCAGGGGACCAGGGAGCTGGTATCCTTGGAGAGGAGACTTCACTTCTAGTGGACATTAAGGACTGGGGAGGGGATGGGGGTTAAGTCCTGGTGCAGCATCTTGGGGCATGTGTGCGTTATGTGGTGAGATGGGATACATATAATTCCTGGTGTGGTATCCCAGGGCATGTAGGTGTTTTGTTGTGGGATGAGGACAGTGAGGCAGGATGCGATGGGATAGGATGGGGATAACTCCTTGTGCAGCATCCTGGGTTGAGCAAGCATTGTGCAGAGGGATGGGGACATCAGGGCAGCATGGAATGGCATGGAATTGGATGGGAATAACTCTGGATACAGCATCCCAGGTGAATAAGTGTCTTGCAGTGAGAGGGAAGGGGATGGGGATTACTCCTTGTGCAGCATCCCAGGGTGAACCAGTACCATGCAGTGGGATAAAGACATCAGGATAGTCCTGTTCATCCCTCACCATGTCCCCCTCAGGCTCAGCCCCTACAGCCATGACAGGGACAGCCTGTCCAGCAGCCAGGACCACATCCCACTGGCAGCACTCCCGCTGCTGGCCACCTCCTCAGGCACCTACCAGCATGCCGTGGGCACCGTCATCACCCGAGCCAACCAGGCCTATGCAGCCTTCCTGCAATCCGGAGAGGGCACTGGCTTCTGCGGCCAGGTGAGGTGGAATCTGGGGGGAAGCTTGGCTTCTTGGGTCCAGCTGTGACCCTGCATGGAGGGTTTGGGGGTGTCACCATCCTCATGGATCCATGGTCTCCACAGGTGGTGCTGCTGGGGGACTGCGTGGGCGGCATCCTGGGATTTGATGCCCTGTGCCAGAGCCGGGCGGGCTCAGGGGGCAGCCGGAGCAGCAGCCGCCGTGGCAGCCTGGTGAGTGCCTTGCATCCCAACATCCCCTGGGGAGGTTTTAGGGGTGCACTGGGGGCTACATGGGGTCTGGGTGTTGCTGTCTCCCCCTGCAGAGCATGGAGCCCATCTCCCCGGAGCAGTGCGGCGGCCCGGACCCACTGGCTGATGGGACGGAGGGAATGCCGGTATTGGGCCAGGCCAACCCTGAGGCCCCAGGGACACAGGGGGACAGCCAGCAGCACAGCTCCACGTGCAGGTGAGCCCAAGGGGGATGGTTGGCTACCTTGTGCTTTATGGAAAGGGTGCAGTTCCTATCTGCTTCAGGCTGGAAAGGAGCATTTCATGGAGGCCACCTGGCCCAGGGGAATCTTGCTGGAGCTCCTCTGGGATAACAGGGCTATGCCAAGCCCAGCTTTGCCATCAGGATGGTGGGAGCACGATGTTGCCGTCCCTCCCCATGCCCACTGTCTCTGCTGTCCCAGCCTGCAGGCCAGCGAGGCCTCGCTGGAGGCAGAGGCACCCCGGAGTACTGGCATGGTGCTGGATGGGGCGGAGGGTGCCAGCACCCGCCTTGAATTTAAGGTATCCGGCTTCTTCCTCTTCGGTTCCCCACTGGGGCTGGTGCTCGCACTGCGCAAGACCGTCATGCCTGCTCTGGATGGTGAGGATCCCTGCCTGCTGCAGTGCCAGCCCCTGACCCTCACTGCAGGGCTCAAGTCCCTGAGTTTTGCTCACCTGACAAGCCTGAGCTCCCCAGGACCACCCCAGAGAGCCCTGTTTGGGTTTGAGCCCCTTGCATGCCCAGCCTTGGCTGTGTGGGTGTTGGTGGGTGACTGAGTGTCTCTGCTCTGTTCCAGCCTCAGCTGGAACCCTGGTGCCCCAAATTTCCCTCTCCAGCCTTTCCTCTTTCTGTGTCCTGCTTTACCATTCTTGGGTGTTTTGCTCCTGGTGCCCCCCAGCCCTCATGGGTGCCCCTGACCCCTCTCTGTGCTGCAGTGGCCCAGTTGCGTCCTGCCTGTGAGCAGATATACAACCTCTTCCATGCTGCCGATCCGTGTGCCTCCCGCCTGGAGCCCCTCCTGGCCAAGGCCTTCCATGCTGTGCCCCCACTCAGCGTGCCCCGATACCAGAAGTACCCCCTGGGTGATGGCACCTCATCTCTGTTGGGTGAGCAGGTTCCCACCAGGCTGGTGCCAGGCATCCTGGGCCCCTGACAGGGTACCCAGAGCACCCCACATCCTGCCTGGATTGGGGAATAGGGATGTTCAAGCCCTTCCCACTGCTCTGGGGCTCTGCTGGAGGGGTGTCTTGGGGTGGTGGGTGTCCCTGGGGGCTCTGGGTGTGCTCACCCAGCTCTCTCTTCAGCGGAGGCCCTGCAGACACACTCTGCCCTGTTCCTGCCCAAAGTGGATGTGGCTGCTCCCCCTACCCCCACTGGCAGCTTTGGGGGATTCTGGAAGGGCAGTGAGCTGGCAGAGCCCCCCACTCCTGCCAGCACCAGTGAGGTTGTCAAGAGTAAGTGTCATCCCTACCCACCCCATCCCATGCGGGCACCTCAGGCTGCACAACAGGGGATGAGGTCTGGAAAAGGCTTCATCCCAGCTCTCCCTACAGTCCTGGAGCGCTGGTGGGGCCCAAAGCGCATTGACTACTCTCTGTACTGCCCCGATGCCCTGACTGCCTTCCCCACCATCACCCTGCCCCACCTCTTCCACGCCAGCTACTGGGAATCCTCTGACGTGGTGGCCTTCATCCTGCGCCAGGTATGGTGGGCACGGTGGGGTGGGCAGCAAGCCAGGGCCGACAGAGGCTGAGCCAGGACTGTGCTGTTGGCAGGTGATGGAGAAAGAGGGGCCGCAGCCTGCGGAGAGTGAGGAGAGCTCCATCTACAGCCCCGCCATCCCTCGGGAGAAGTGGCAGCGCAAACGCACCCAAGTGAAGATCCGGGTATGTCGCCAGCGGGAGGCCACCAAGGGCATTCTGGGGTGTGTGGGTTCTAGGACAATCCCACAGCCCAGTGGTGTCCCAGTGGTATCTCAGGAGCTCCCTCAGGAGCTGCTGAACACCCTGTGTGCCTGCAGAACGTGACAGCCAACCACCGTGCCTGTGATGTGATTGTGTGCGAGGGCAAAGCGCAGGTCCTCAGCGGGCGCTTCATGTACGGACCCCTGGATGTAGTCACACTGACTGGGGAGAAGGTATTGCTGGGCTCAGGGGGCCACCAGGACCCCTCAAACAGGGTGGGGTGTCCAGGACCAGGCATGGGGCTGGTGTTACCCACAGTAGGGAAGGATGAGGTTAACAGGACCCTGTGTTGGGTGGTGGGAGAAGGTTGTAAGGACTTGCCGGTGAGGACACAGCAGGATGTGGGGGTCCAGCCTTTGCCCAGCCCGTTTCCCTCTCTCAGGTGGACATCTACATTATGACACAGCCGCTGTCGGGGAAGTGGCTGTACTACGGCACTGAGGTGACAAGTGGCAGTGGGCGCCTGACCTTCACCATCCCTCCAGACAAGGCTCTGGCCATTGGAATCTATCCTGTGCGCATGGTGGTTAGGTGAGGTGTTGCCTCAGTTTCTCCTCCAGCCCTTTTGGCAGAGCTACACCTGCTGCCCTGGCAGCAGGGCCGGTGCTGAGCCACCACCTCTGCCTTTGCAGAGGGGACCACAGCTATGCCGAGGCGTACCTGACTGTCGTGGCCCGTGGCACTGAGTCTGTTGTGTTCAGCATCGACGGCTCCTTCACTGCAAGCGTCTCCATCATGGGCAGTGACCCCAAAGTGCGGGCGGGGGCTGTGGATGTTGTAAGGTGGGTGCCCTTCAATGAGGGAGTCAGTCTCCCCATCTTTCATGGTGTGACAACTCAGGTGGGGGGAGTCAGAGCAGGGACAAGGGGGAGGGATTCCATCACTCCCTTGCTTCTAGCACATCATCTCTTATGCTGGTACGCTATTACGGAAAATAATTCTCTCTGAGTTTGGATGTGGTCCCCACAGCTTTGCTGTACCTTCTTGATAAAATCCCTGGGAGCAGGGAGGTTTTGGAGGCAGCACCCACATGTGCTCTATTGGGAGATCCCAGCTTCCCATAGCTGGACTGTCTCCACACAAGGCTCCTGGCAGCCACCCATGTCCCCTCCTAGGCACTGGCAGGACTCGGGGTACATGATCATCTATGTGACGGGGCGCCCTGATATGCAGAAGCACCGTGTGGTGGCCTGGCTCTCCCAGCACAACTTCCCCCACGGCGCTGTCTCCTTCTGTGACGGGCTCACCCATGACCCGCTGCGCCAGAAAGCTGCCTTCCTGCAGAGCCTGCGCACCGAGGTGGGGATGGGAATGCTGCCAGGACACAGGGCTGGCTGATGGGGTGGTGTGGTCTATGCTGAATCCTGTGCACCTCTGCATCCCAGTGGAGATGCTGGGAGTTGGACTGCACTGCCATGGCAGAGCTGGAAGCTTCTCAGGGCAGGCCCCAGCCATCCCTCTCAACAAGAGGGTGTTCCAGACCCCGGGCGTGGCTGTCCCTGTGGGAAGGGCTGTTCCCTGCCCTAATGATCTTGTTCCTGGGCAGGCAGAGATCTCCATAGTTGCCGGCTACGGCTCCACCAAGGACGTCTCCGTCTACAGCTCACTGGGACTCACACCAGCCCACATCTACATTGTGGGGAGGGCTGTCAAGAAGTTCCACAACCAGTGCCAGGTATGGTGGTGGCAGGGCTGCTGACAGACTGGGGATGCAGGGAACGATGGCTGACCTCACCAGTCAGCCGTGGCCACCAGCTTAGGCTGTCTGTATGTCCTGCAGTTCCTCTCCGAGGGTTATGTTGCCCACCTGGCCCAGTTGGAAGCTGCAGCCCTCGCTCACTCCCCCAAGGGCCCCCCACGACCTGTGCTGGGCAAAGGCACCTATGGCTGCCCGGCGCCTGTCGACTTCCTGCGGAAGCAGAGTCAGCTCCTGCGCTCCCGGGGCTCCAGCCAGGCAGAGCGGGATGGGGGGCCCCCCTCAGCACCCCCTGGCTTGTCCCGGACCAAGCCCCGCAGTGTCAGCCTCAAGCTGGAGGGTGAGGAGTGAGGGTGGCACGGACATGTCCCCCCTCAACCACATCCCTGATTTCCCAGCAAGGAGCACCTGGGGACAGAGCCAGTGCTGGGCCACGAGGCCACAGGAAGGAGATAAGGGTGCTGGGTCCCCCGAGACTGGGGGTGTGCCAGGAGATGGCCAGAGGCCCCCAGAGGACCAGAGTGATCCCCTCAGGGCTGAGCCATTCTGCGTCCTCCTGCTGCCCCCAGCCCCGTCCCCTCTGGTCCTTTGGGGCCGTTGGGCAGTGCCCAGTGGGGTCTGCACACCAGGGTCATTATCCCCGTGCAGAACTAGGGGCTCTGGCTGTGCCCCAGAGCAAGTGGCACCTCCCCATCTATTTATTTCTGTCCGGTGTCACGGGGCAGGGCTGGGTTGGGGTTCCAGAGTGGTTCCTCTGTTCCCCCCCTTTCGTTTTGTGTTGAATAAACATGTTATGACAAGGTGCCAGCACTCGCGAGTCTGCTCTGTGCCTGTGGAAGAAGGATTCCCACCCACTGGGAAAGCCCTGGGGAGCCTCCAGGGACACCATGTCCCACAAGGAAATGGCTGCGGGGCACAGCATTTGGGTCACAAGCAATTAAGGATAAGAGCCTGGGGTGTGTGGGTTATGCCGATGCCAATACCCTCCACCTCATGACTTGGTTTCCCCTCATTTACCTCTAGCAGGCAATTTTTGTAGTGATCAGGGGGTATGACTGGTTTTACTTGAGTTTTATCTTGGCAGAGCATGACCAGAGGTTTATAGAGATAGCAGGAACAAGCTGTTATTCTATATAAAATATTCCCGACACTGACATGACAAGAGGAGACACTGGTTTGGGATGATAGCAGCAGCCTAGAGAAGTGACTATGGTGTGGCACAGAGGAGAACAGGCATGAACAGGCTGGAGCTGGGGCTGAGGCTCGGTGCTGCCCCTCCATGGCCACCATAAAGTATAAAAACATCAGCTAAGTGATAAAAGTTGGCAGGGAGCAGTGGGCTTGTCATCGACGCATCCCTGGCGTGACGATGAGCAGAGTCTAGAGCCCAGCAAAGAGCTTCAACCACATGCTGCGATGCTTTATGCTGCCACTTAAGTGCCCGGCTGTGTCCCCAGGCTGTGGCAAGCTCCGGGGCCATTTCCACTGACTTCAAATAAGTAAAATCTGTATTAAACATTAATAAACATCCATGACCATTCCACATGTGGAATATCTAAAAGAACCTGTCCTGAGAGCATTGGGCTCTCCCTTGCGGCTGTGGACTCTACTGGGAGAAGATGCCCTTGAAGCGGATCTTGTCTTCGGCGTCCTTCTCCCGCAGCCGTGCTTCCAGGCTCCGTAGCTCCTTGGAGACGACGGGGCGCAGTGAGGGGTCGAGCGCCAGAACTTTGGCGAAGTCAGCCTGCGCCTCAGCCACGTTCCACACGGCTGCATGGGCCTTGCCCCGCTTGAAGTAGGCCTTGACATTGTCTGTGGGGAGAGAGCCAGGGTCAGCAGAGCGTGAGGGTCTCCTGGTGCCTGCCACAGCCACCTGGGATGGCTCGTGGCTCCTTACCCTCGTACTTGTTGAGGATGGAGGAGCAGTGGTCCAGCACCTCGTAGTACTCCTCACACTGCAGCTTGCACTGGCAGTAGTTTAAGAGCAGGGGTGTGATCTTTTGGTCAAGCTCGATCCAGTCTGGAGAGCCTGGCTGCTCCTGTGGCATACAGAGGAGGGAGAGTGAGGGGCAGCTCTCAAGCCCTGCAGTCCCAGGGATGCCTGTGTGCAGCTGGAGAGACCTACCTTCATCTGCAGGTTCTTGAGACAGGCAATGGCATCGTAGTATTTGGCAGCCGCCTCGGGCACCTTGCCCTGCCGGTACAGCTCGTTGCCTTCCTTGTGGATCTGGGGCACAGCCTGCAGCTTCTCCTCATCTGTCATGGCCCATGGGTCCTGCTGGTAGGAGCCGGGTGGCTCCACCTGCCAGCACCCCATCATGGAATCAGAGAACAGGATCATGGAATTGTTTAGGTTGGAGAAGACCTCTAGGATCATCGAGTCCTGCACTGCCAAGGCCATTACTAAACCACATCCCACATGCTACATCTGTGTGTTTTTTGGACACTTCCATGCCCGAGCTCCCCATGCTGGCACCTCACCTTCAGCACCTCGATGTCGAAGATGAGGGGCTGGGGGTTCTTCTGGAGCTCATCAAGGTCGGGGTACCCCAGTGAGTAGTGCTCATGCATCTGTGCGATGGTGCAGCAGTGCCGCTGCCCCTCCAGCGGATCCTTCCCTGCTGCGATGTTCCGCAGGCTCTTGGACACTAGCGGATAAAGCACCACGTGCTGCGGGAGGGAAGGGAGTGCCGGAATTTGAGGAGGGCGGGGGCGAAAATACCAGGATGCCCCCGCCTCGCACTCCGCGGCTGGAGCGCACCGGGGCGCCCCAAGCCACGCCCACAACACGAAGTCCCCGCCCATAAGCACAGACCACGCCCCAACCATAAGCCGCGCCCCGGAAGGTCCTCGTCCCGCCCACCTTGGCGTCGCAGCGGAAGCGCGCTCGCTCGCCGGGCCGCATAGTTCGCAGCACCGCTTCCCACACCGGCAGCTTGAACTTCTTCCCGACGATGAGCTCCATGGGCTTCCCTCGCGCCCTGCTATCGTCCACTGGCGTCTCCTCATCGCCGCACCGCAGCGTCCGGTAGTGGAAAGTGGCCTGAACAGGGAGG
>VWZU01019350.1:0-22643 GCA_013397095.1 Sterrhoptilus dennistouni | reverse complement strand
CAGCCCGGCCCGCCTCTGCAAGGAACAGGGGGAAAGGGATGCGCACATTTCTTAGAAAGGTGCCTTTAAAAGGCCTGCGTTACACCGCTGTCTGGAATTGCGGATGGTTTTTTTCTCCTGTGATCACGGGAACACGTCAAAAGATTTTATGCTGTGGACCGGTTCAATTAATATCAAATAATTAATAGCAAATAAGCAAAGAGCTCACGATGAGGAGGTTGTGGTGTGTCCCACCACCGTCCTGCTCCCCATGTTAAGGCAGTGTAAGTTTGCAGCCAGGTAAGGTTGAAGGGAGGGTGTCAGAGCAGGAATCGGAGCAGTTGCACAGACCAATCTGAGTTAACACATCTCAAATGCTTGTGGTAAATAGTTAATTGTTACCGCACTTGAGATGCAGAAGTACAGCTTCAGGAATTAAACTCCTGAACATTTGGTACGTGTTAAAGGTAAGTTCAAGAGAAAAGTGTTTTGTAGAATCATAGAATATCCTGAGTTGGAAGTGACTCACAAGGATCATCCTGGGATCCTGCACAGGATCACCTCAGGAGTTCCTGAGAGCATTGTCCAAACGCTTCTTCAACTCCAGCAGGTTGTGGGCTATGAGCACTTCCCTGGGGAGCCTGTTCCAGTGCCCAACCAGCCTCTGGGAAAAGAACCTTTTCCTAATGCCCAACCTAAACCTCCCCTGGCACAGCTTCATGTCCTTCCCTCGGGTCCTAAGGGAATCCTGAGAGGTCCTGATAGTTTATCCGTCAGATGATGAGGAAGTCATCTGCAAGGTTCCCAAGGTTTGTATTTATCTGAAATTGTATAGCTTGATGAAAAAGCTTTTGTGCAACCATGCTTGCCCTAATTTCTCTTACAGAGAAGAGATTCGTTTGACTGAAAACATTTTTTTTTATGTTTTTCTTTCAGACAGCAAGCACAGGAAGGAGTTCCAAATTAGCATCCCACTGGCAGAAGTGGTTGCAACATGAATTTCTTTCTAACTTGCGCTATCCACTTAGCAAAAAACACAAATGGGACAAATGTTGCTGTTCCCTAGCAAGCAGTGAGTTGACCTAGGGATAGGAATAATATACTCTATATCTGCTCAAAAACAAACAAACAAAAAAAAAAACAACCGACCTGTATAAGAATATGAGAAAATTGGTAAGTGTATGGAGAGTGTTAATATAATAAGTAAAGAAAAGAATAGGAATCCATCATTCCAGCTTTCAGTGGCTAGAGGGCAAGAAGTGCTTAAGTTTCCTTGTTTTCCAAATTCGAAAAAGGACTTCAATATGCTGTGCAACCTGGAAAAAGTTTTAGAAGGCTTTTCATCAGTTGTTGAACAACTGACTTTCCCTTTCCAGCTAGTTGCTCATCCAGCACACTGTACAAATTGTAAGTGGGCGCTAAAAAGGTAAGGTTAATCTGAACACTTGTGAAGGCTGTATGACTCAAGTTTGTCCCTTCCTCTGTCCCCTCCATCTGCTGAATTTCAAGTGGTGCTGGGTTTGCTTTTCTCTTTGTTCATGGATGCCCTGAGCCATGTCCCCCACTACAGGAGCCTTTCATCACTGTGAAAGTGATTGAGAACTAGTTGCAATTTGAATTCTTCATCAGCAACAAAGGTGTCCCTTACAGAAAATCCTTGAAGGGCCAAAATCGTGCAACAGGATATGTCCTATGCACGATTATAGCAATACTATAATCATCAGGTTCATGCTGATGTTCAGGATGCAATATTTACTGAAAAGGTAAGTTAAAAGGAAGAGACAAAGATAGGAAAATGACATTATGACAAAGTTACTTAACACTCTCTAATAAAACAAGGATTTAATTCACAGTTAGGCATGTTAGGTATCAAACACCAGATTTAATATTTTGACATTAGGAAATTAAGTTTCTTAGTCTGGTTCTTCCTGGTCATTTTAGGCTTCAAACAAAATCAAACCAGATATGAATTGTCTATATGGAGAATGTCCCATTTTGGAGAATTATATGAATTTGAAAGCCTGTCATTAGGGAATAGCCATATTCTCCTCAGCTCCTACATTGCTTATCTCAGTTTTTTGTCAGCCTGCAAGTGTTTTTGCACCAATTGCAAACATAAATGCAGGAACGGAAAAAATATTCATGGTGTAAAAGATACTTTAGCCGTAATGTGACCTGTGAAATATCAATAGTGTTAAGGCACAGATTCAAATTAAAGTTTTAGATTGTGTAGGAGTTCTAAATAATAATGAAGTCCTGGGCTTTTATATAGTTCTGTATTTTATATATTTATATAAAGTGTTTAATTTTATGTAAGCACATTGTTCAAAAATATTTATACCCCAATAAAATAAATGCCCATAGAAAAGTGTTGTTTCATTTGAATGCCCTTTATTTTGTGTTGTGTCTAACTGTGATTGAATGGTTACTCCAAAATCAGTATGCCAAACACAAAAAACTTTATTCCTGTCAAAGAGGTGTCTTGTGAGGGAAGAAGCTTGCCCAGAGCCTAGCCTTGTGTATCCAGGCTGAGAAGTGTCACATGTCACTTCATGTTTCATCCCTAAAGGAATTTGCAGACTTGGTATTTCTTGAGTTCTTTTCCTGCAGTATTTATTGTCCCCTTGATCGAGAAAACAAAGAATGAAGATTCTCCCTTTTCTATAAGATGTTAATGAAATCAGGGCATGCTTGATTTAAAAATCACTAATATTTACAAGCTTTTAGAAGAAGTAAACTAGAAACTAATCAGTTTGGAGAAACTGGGAGACAAGAGATGATATTGACCTGGGGCCATTAATCGGAGTTGTCTTCTTAGAAAAAGAGTCATGGAAAAAGAGACTTCAAATATAAAAAAAAACCAAAAAAACTGCACAGCTACAAAACGGACCCAACAACTGGATTTTTACAATGGAGTTCTCTTCTTGTAGTTGTTTCACAAGCTTCACTATTCATTTTGTAAACAAAAACACAGAACATAAAGGATAGTGTGGAGACAAGGCTTCCACATGGAAAACACTGTGAGGGAAAATGCACATGGACTTCAGCCCAGCCAGCCTCTTAAGAATTGTTTCTTGCAACACTTATTTTTCTGCAACAGGCTTTTGGGGGACTTAAATCTATAAAACAAGTTATAAACACAGTAAGTAATGGAGAAGGCCATATCAGTTGCTACTGTGCTTTTAAGATGATAAGGCTTCTTTCAAGTTTGCAGCAGTTAACGAAAGCAATCAAGAGTTATTAATGTGCACCACCTTGGAGTTGCTATCTGGTTTATAATCTAAATGGTGCTTGTGTTATAGCAACATTCATCAATTTCAAATTATTCTCAGAGCACATGGTGTATCTCTTCTATCTGTAGACAGGCATTGAGGCATTTTCCAACTGTTATCATTATTATTGCCCTCTTTTCCACAGAAACATCCAAGTCTTTTTAAAAAGTTGTCTTGAACAGTATTAAGTTTAAGTGCTCCACTTCCTTATCCTATAACACAAAGTTCTCATTTCATTGTATGAGTTCTGACAGCTTTTGGAACTTCGTTTATTCATAATTTTTTCTATTTTTCTGGAATTTTTGTTTTCTTTTAGCAGATGCTGTATCTATCACCTATGTAAAGTATTGTCAGACTAATTTAAAGTATTTTCTCCATGCTTTCCCTGGTACAACCTGACACGTAGAAGCTTGAGAAGTGAGCCCACGGTAACCTCATGCGATTTAACAAGACCAAGTACAAGGTGCTGCTGGTCAATATCAGCCCAGGCTGGGGGATGAACAGATCCAGAGCAGCCCTGCCCAGAAGGACTTGGGGGTGCTGAAATGGCTGGATGTGACCCAGCCATGTGCACTTACAGCCCAGAAATCCAACTGTGTCCTGGGCTGCATCCAAAGCAGCGTGGGCAGCAGGTGAGGGAGGGGGGTGGGATTCTGCCCCTCTGCTCTGGTGAGACCCCACTGCAGTGCTGCATCCAACTCTGGGGTCCTCACCACGAGAAGGACATGACCTATTGGAGCAGTTCCAGAGGAGGGACATGAAGATTAGAGGGATGGAGCACCTCTCCTATGAGAAAAGGCTGAGAGAGTTGTGTTTGTTCAGCCTGGAAAAGAAAAGGCTTCACATAACCTAAATGGGGCCTTCCAATACCTGAAAGAAGCCTACAAGGAAAATGGAGAGAGACTTTTTACGGGACCCCAGAGTGAAAGGACAAAGGAGAATGGTTTCAAACTTCAACAAGAATAGATTTAGATTAGATATGAGAAAGGAATTCTTTACCATAAGGATAGTGAGGCACTGGGACAGGTTGCCCATGGAAGTTGTGGTACCAGATCCTTGGAAATGTTTACAGTCAGCTTGGTGGAGCTCTGAGCAACATGGTCTAATGAAAGGTGTCCCTGCCCATGGCAGGGGATTGGAACTTTAGGGTCCCTTTCAACCCAAATCATTCTATGATTCTGTGATTCTTACATTTTCTTATAATCTTAAAGCAGCACTGCCAGCCCTTTCCAGGACAACATTTCAAAAACACTCTTAGCCCCTATAAGGGGAGGTTTAGTACACCTAAGTCAAAAAAAAAGTAAAGGGTAAATGTAAAGTATCTGATGGTAACTACAAATAAAGTTTTACTACTTATGTGGTCATGACTGTCAAATCTTAAGCAAAGAATTGAGCAGGTTTTTAATAGCCCACAGACCAAGATGTGTATTTTTGCATATCGCTTACCAAAAATACTAACCATCCTGATTTTATTTATAACCCAACTGTTTTTTTGAAATTCTCACCATTTCAATGATGTGCTATCTCTATAAAAATCCAGCTCCCAGTTCCGCTATGTGGCATGTATTGACTTGTCAATGTCAAGGACACTTCCATGTAGAAATTATACCAGATGTCTGATGTTCTATAGACTATTGGTGGTCTATATGCCATCTGTTCACTAACTTCATCCTGACAAAGTGTTGGTCTTACTGTTTATGCTTAGGCACACATAATTCCACATTATTGTGCAATTGATGGTGGCTGAACCACTCAACTGAATCTCAGACAGGTCATCCCATTGCCTCTTCTACCCAGGTTTTCAGAAATGCTTGTTCTCTCCATCAGGAAGCATGCAAACATGTAAATGTACACACACATGCACACCCTAATTTCAGATTTTCTATCACTATCATTAACTTTGGGAATCATACTGGACTTTCAAAGAGTACTTTCCTTTTTGTCCAAAATTTTCCAAACAGAAATGATTGCAGTGCTTCAGAGGCTTTCTGAAAGAATTGAACTTTGTGTGTCTGGTTGAAGGCAAGTTGCATATGCGTTACAAGATCACAACCTAGAAGGAGTAAATCCAGAAATCCTAACAGTAGGACAATGCACGCTAAAGCCTCTATGGGTGATCCATTCTTCTTTTTTTTCCAATCAGTTATTTGCCAGGTGGCATGACCTCATTCTCCTTTTAAAAAACTTTCCTTTAGATGTTCTGCAGTGCCGTCCTCACTCCACAACAGATCAAATTACATATTCTTGATCATTTCACTTTGTCATCCCTGAATTCTTGAAGACTAGGTTTTGATAAGAGTGTGGTTCCAGGTAACTAAAGAGGGATGTGATTTTATTCTCTCTGGGTAAGGAGACTGGTGGTAAGTGTTGACTTCATCTTACCTGATGAGTCATTAAGTATATCTTCTCCATCTTTCTTTAGCTTTAAGAGCATTTCAGAAAAAAACTCAAGAGAAAAATTCAACATTTTCTTTTTATTGCTGAATTTCACCATCTACTGTCTCACATGTTAATCCAGTTTGAAGTCGTTGTCAGTTTAAGTTAAATTGGGCTCCAACAATCCAGATCAACTGAAACAATGAAGAGTTAGCATGAATAGTTTCAAAGCAAAAGCTGTAAGCAAGTTTTTGCTTACACTCCAGAAAGTGTAAAGAGCTTAATGTTGTACATATTTCCTTCCTAGGCTTCCAGATTCTTGCTTCCCTGGTTTCAGCTCTTTACACTATGCACCTGAATAGTACAACTTACTCAGTGGCTTGTGTCCTGTCACATTATTTCCCATTGCTCTGAATGTACCAAAGTGCCAAAGCCCTCGGTGTACAAACCACGTTAAGCCCCAACAGAAAGTTTCTATATCATCCTCCATCCATCTGCCCATTTCTTGCTCCTGTTCAGGGGATGTAATAGAATAAAAGGTTGCCAACAGCAAGGTGGGCCCCTATCACACTTATGTTTCAACAATTATGCTATCAACAATATGTGTGTGCATGATTGCTTCTGGAGAGTATTCAAGCTTAAGGATGTTTTATGCATTGAAGGCATCAGTTGTACCTTATTTGATCAAGATAGACAATTTGTGCCAGAACAGTCTTTGCCCTTCACACCGAAAAAGCATTAGCATGTCCACAGGAAAAAAAATATGTACAGAAAAAATGTATCATATGTATCTTTAAACAAAGACCACTGTTTTATATCATCATGATGCAAACTCAGAAAAATAGGTCACCAATTAAGCTAAGGTATTACACCAGTAATTGCCAATAGATCAGCAGACAGCCTTACATTATGTTGCTTATTTTTAACAAGCATTTGATTTATGAGAAAACTCTTCACTTAGTATCAAAGCAGTATTAAGTCCAGTTGACAACTACCCTTCTGCCTTAACAGTAATCATCTGTTAATTGTACTGGCTTGCCTACAATTATTTGTCAAAATAGTCTTCAAGAATTGGCATAATGCAGCACAAAGAGCCATATGTAAATTAAAACATTTTAATTTATGAGCCTAAACAAAGTGAAAAGTCAATCAAAAGTGAAGCTTAAAACAAATAGCACCCTGTTTAAAGACTTATCTCCCAGAAGAGGCCATTTAAATCAGTTTCACTGCTTGTGTACTTTCATGCATATAACTTTATCCGTATGCTGGTTTAGAGATGCCCAGTTTGGAAAGCATCTTGGATACCTATGTCTGTATCACTTCTGTCAATCAGTATCTTGTAACAGGGCTAAAGAAATTTGAGTAATTGCTTATGCAACAAACAAAGCAGAAATGCATAGTTTCTTTTCAATACACAGAACTGAATTGCACTTTGAGTAATTTATATATGACAAAAAAATATTTACAAAACTTTTGCATCCAGTGCTAGGGAGCTAAATTTATAGCAATCCATGTAATTCATAGGTTTGTTGTTTTCATATGACTTAAGTCTTCATAGGTTGATGATTCGCCAAGAATGTGTTCAACCCTTGCTGACTTTTTGCCTTCAAAGACCAAGTTTTTTAGCCAGGTGTTATTTACAATTGAACCTTGAGTTTTCCAGGTTCACATGAGAGCTCACTAAAGGGACACTTTTAAAAGATACAGGATTTTCAGTCAGGGTACTAGTAAAGGCTGTTCTGCTGCAGTGGATCTAGACTGCCTGAGTTCCCAAATGGATGCCCCAGATTTTTTTTTCACTTGGAAAGAACAGATTTGTTCAGAAAAAGGCTTTCCAATTTCCCAAGATGACTTCTCGAAACCCATGGCATGGTTTCCCCATCACCACCTCCTACTGCAAGAGGTGATCTGAGTTATCAAAGCCACATTTTACAAACATGTTTGTTTGTGTTTAGGTATACACATTTATAATGATTTCTCCTTTACCTTGGTTTTATCAAGCCATTATCTCCAGTTCGGTTTTTTATCATATTGTTAATTTTCTGCGGATATTTCACTACTGCCCATGGTCTCTATATATAATACGTGATTTATTCTGATCAGTGAGTCAGAGATTCTGCTTAGGGAGGTCAGATTCTAGGTGAGCATTTGTCACTCCTTAGTACCAATTGTCCAACACTGTCATCCTAGTTGATTATGCTATTAGCTAGACAGTAGCAGTGGATGTTATTCCTGACATTGCTCAGTCTTAAAATTAATTTTGTGATGGTGCACAGTTATGAATTGCCAGCCTTGCCTTCTTCCAGGAGTTGCTGCAATGGGAAAGAACTGAACAATGTGGAACAAAGTTTCCTGGTGTTTCCTTTGCTCATAATCAGGAAGTTAAATTCCTTGCCACGCCTGGGAAGCCACTTGGCTTTCAGCGGCAAAAAAGCAGCAGCTGCAGCATTGCTCTGTGGATAGAGGACAGTAAATAAACTGGCTTTATTTTTTCTATACTCTCCAATTTTTCAGTTGTAAGACAAGTCTTCTTTTATTTCTCATCATGCTACTTTTTCCCATCATAGTGGTAAGCTAATTGAGCAAAAAGCAACTGTTGCCTGCATTTCACTCCATGTGCTTGCTTTCTCCTCTTTTCTGTTTAGCAGCTGATTTCACAGGCAGTCCATTTTCTATATTTAATTGAATAGACTACTTGCAGTGGAAGCCTTGGGCACAACAGTGGTAAATTTTTGATATTGACCCTGAAAGGTATCCTGCACATACTGTTATTGGCATGTTAACCCCAGCTGGAGCCAGCTGCTTCCTCAGATGTTCAGCCATCGGGAGACCATTCAGGACTCACAGAGTCACTTGGTGTTCCACATTCCCTCCAGGGTCTCAGCTGCTGTTTCTAAAGACAGAAATGCAGAAGGACCTCAGCTTCCAAGTCTTTCTAGTTCGTAGCCCCTTTGCCAATACTTGTACACAAGACTGAACACATCATCTGTGCACGCTTTCATTCTGGAATAAAGGGCTGTTCAGTTTGTACACGAAGCATGTTTACAGATCACGTGCTCAGCATGGCTTATGTTGTATCCCTACCTCTCAATCCTCACAGAAGAGGAGCAGATAATGTGGGATAGGAGCTGTATTCAGTTGGCAGGATTCCCAGGAAATGCCTACAAACTTCTGGATCTTAGCATAATTATAGGACACAAGTTATTTTTGCATTTTTTCTAAGATGATTCTGCCTCTTTTGTTCCAATTAATAACCCAAAAATACTTTTACAGGTAGAAAACTATATCCAGTCATTCCAGCTGTCATTGTTATTAGTGTATAGACCTGAAGTTTCACCAATGGCCTCATTCATGTCAATCAGAGGTGGTAATGACTTTTTGACAGTAAATCTCTAGCAATAGTGCAGTCAGATCAGAAACATATGGGATGCCATAGAAACCCATTTGAGATAATATGCTAAACAAATGTTTAAAGTTTTTATTTAAGTGCTAGAATTTAAATTATCAATACTTCTTAGTAAAAGATTTCATATTAGGTATCAGGAAATACTGACTTGAAATTTTGCTTTTCTAATGATGTGCCTGATTTTCTTTCCTATTTACTGCTTTCACCTAACAGAAGTATTTCTTGCATGACATCCATCAATTCTATTGTCTCAGACGTTCCCCTAGACTTAAACTATCGTCCAATAGATTTGGAAATTTGCACACAACTTTTAAGGAGGTTTTGATCTGCAATGGCTGCAAGGGTTTTACAGAAGGGATTTCCATAGGAACTACAGCAGGTAGCACAGCTCATGTGACGCCTTGTTTTTCCAGCATACAGTGAAGATTAGGACCAAATTTTGTTCTCTAGCCAAATATGAAATTTTAGTATCTTCATCACACTATGGAGATTGCATGGCAAACAACCACTTCATTACAAAAGCCTCTTTCCCTTGCCTGGGTATATTTCAGTTACATGTTGCTTCAAGCTCTGCTCATTTGGAAATTTCTTCATGAACTTTGGTGGCTGTGCTGAGCCATGAATGAATACCACTGCTATCCCAACCTGCCTTACATTTTGTTAGGAAAAAACCATTCTGTTTGAACTTGCTGAAATACTACATTTAGTCACTTTTCTTGCATTCCATTTCTGTCTGTTGTTGGAATTTGATTACCTTGAATTATTGTCTATTTCTACTGCTGTTTGCCAGGACTAACTTCCAAGCTTCTGTAATAATTAAATTAGGCCTAACAACAATATAGTATAAAAACCGTTGTTATGTTACAAGAGAAAAGCCGATGCAGTCAGCCTTCTTGTAAGTGGAATTAATTTTATTAAAACTTCAATTCACAGAGAACGAATAATTTCTGAGTTAACTGCCCTTTTTAGTAGGGTGAATATCAAAAGATAATGCACAGGTCTGACAAATCTATCATACCATAAAAATATTTTTTTCTTGTGAATGAAGATAATATCAGGCTGTAAGAACCTAGGATTGCAATACAAAAAGATCTGCTGTGATCCTACTTTGACTAGCAAGTGTCACTTGGGGACTAACTAGAATCCAGATGAACTTTTATGATAAAATCACAGTGCAGTGTACTTTAGATACATTACTCATAATTCCTTTATTTATAAGTCAATGGCTTAACTTTTGTCATATTTTATAGCATGCAAGGAGGTAAGCATGTGGCTTTATCTTTTTGAGGTGAAAAAAATGTATGACGAATCATTTCACTCTATACTAGCATCTACTACATGGATTATAATTTCTCTCATCTTTCAATTTCTGTGCTTCACCATGGGTTGAATTTTTCACTGTGATATCTTGTGCTGTATTTGATAAAAGTAACTGCTATTAGAGAACTATTCTGTTGCAGAAGTTATATATTACATTTAAAGATGGAAATGCTTGTAGTGACACTTCAAAATATCTGTAGAGCTTTTTTATGGGCTTCCCCTAATTATGATATCAAGACTAACAATGAAGCATTCAAAATAATTTCCTATCCCTGTTAATGAAGATTTGTATACAATGAGTTTTAAAAAGTGCATTCCTTAGTTTT
Source organism: Sterrhoptilus dennistouni (assembly GCA_013397095.1). NCBI lineage: Eukaryota > Metazoa > Chordata > Aves > Passeriformes > Zosteropidae > Sterrhoptilus > Sterrhoptilus dennistouni. Next base: position 11,964 of record VWZU01019350.1, on the reverse strand, counting down.
TTAGTAAACTAAGAGCAATCAAATCTTTGTTCCCTTTATATCAGTTTTTCAGTACTAGCTTTGAACCATCAGTTCTCTCCAACTGTGATTGCTTTGGCAGGACTAAAATCTAGTTTTCTTTTTTTTCATATATGACGAAATTAATTAACTGCTTCATCATTCATCCATGAGGCATATTTGTTCATTGTAGTACATTTAGAAACATTATTTTTTGCATTGATTCATCAGCAGTATTTTTGTTTCCAAATGATGTTCAGAAAATAGTTATATCCTACATATTAGTTTTCATGTATCTAAGAATATTAATATTTCACTGCATCTGAGATTAATATCTTCACATATCATAAGCTTTTAACTTTATATTATACCACATTATAAACTATCCTGTGATTGAAATGAGTATTGGAAACATCCCAAGGAGAGAAATTTTGCTTTTATTAATACTGAGGCTTTGTGAGCAAGGCCAACCAGAGCACCATGAGTAGACAAAACAAAACTATTCCCAGAAGTGTTTCCAGTGGACGACTGTGATGGCAGCTCAATCTGAGGACTATCAGCAAATATGCAGAACTGCCTCAGAAGGCTGTTGGAAGGCTTTTCTAAACACGCTTAGACAATTTAATAAGTGGATGGGAAAAGAAGTAGGGAGAAAGGGTAGTTTGCAGTGCTGAAATGGATATGCAAGTAACTATATCCATGATTTCTACAAAATGAACAGTTATAAATGACGGAATTGTCTGTACTTTGTCCGTGACTGATGACTTTCATGTGAAATTGTGAGTGGTATATTTACAATCGAAGGTCTATGTTCTGTTCACCAAACACATGACATGTGCCTTAAAAAGAAAATGCTGACCTGAAATGTGGCCCCATCTTGTTTCAGGACGCAGGAGAGGCCAAATGCTACACAGAAACAAAATAATATTTTTACCTATACTGGGGGTTTCATTCTGGCCTCATACTGCTACCATAAACCCTAAACCACAAATATTGCTATCCTTTAACATATATATGCATTGTGACTATTGTGTCTGCATGTGATAAAAGTTAATTGAAAAACTAAGTAGGAAAAGGTGGTGTCTTTGATCAGATGAGCTGGTACAACTGGAAAAGCCAGGCAAGGTTTTAGACACACACATTCCTCAAAGCAGATGAAGAAGTTTTTTGCTAGCAACAGTAGTTGGCTTAAAAAGACTTTCTTCTCATTAGAACTTGACTTTCTCTTACGTATCTAGAAAATCATGGCTGACAAAATATTATGCAGTACATAAGTTCTTTCTTGTGATTGGTTTGAACATGCTGCTTTTAATTAAATAGGTTATTTTTTCCCCTATTGTGTTAGAAAATATTGTAGAGGTATGAGTCTTTCTTACTCTCCCCAAGCCATTTACCAGAATAAACTTTGACCATGGTTGCAGTTATTATCTGTATATTAAATGGTCTTAAATTTTTACATGCATTCCTATATATACAGTATTAAACTGTGATATGTGGTAAGTCTATCTAAAAAGTTCATGTAACAGAAATACAATTATTGCCAATTTATAATATCCTTATCTTAGAGTTGCACAAAAATGGGGATTTATTACATTCAGCTTGATGAAGAACTAAGTTTTAAATTTTCGTAAGTTCAGTTTTTGGAGAATTTTTTTAGTTCTGATATGACAATACCAACAAAGTAAGAAACCATATAAATAAACAGAACAATAAAAAGAACTAATTTAAATAGAAATATGGACAAAAATCTGTACTTACATAAACATAAAAGGTTTCAAAAAAGGTTGAACAAGTATGCACACGCAGTGATACGGATTTGGTTCCTTGGGAGTGTGTCCCAAATTGCATGACCTCTCAAGGTACCTCCCGACCAGTCTTACAGAATGAAATGGATCGTTAAAATGTTTAGGCCTCCCTGGATGTGCATTAGTCTAAGTAACTTACAAATATTTGCAATTCACTGGTCTCTCCCTTTCAAATTTCAAAGAAATTGAGTACATAGCAGTGGTCTTAGTGTGGTACCTTGCCTCCTTCAAATCAGATCATAGTGCAATGGGAGTAGAACAATAACTCCTCTTGTTCTATATCTTCTCTTGCTCGTTTTATCTTTTCTAATTGCCCTTTACTCTGTGACTTGCTTCTTCTCTCCTTTCAATGAATTTATCTGAGAAATTTTTTTGCAATTTTTGTTTGAAAAATAATACTGTATGTACTAACATGTCCATTTATACAGTAATTTTTTTATATCAGCATGATTCCTTTCATAGAAAATTTTTTCACTTTATACTACATTGTTTTGTAAGGAGCTTTGACTACAGTAAAAGGACTTCTTTTAATCTAGAACAACCATGGCTATGGAAAGATTGATGACATTTTAATGGCTGTATATTGATTTAACATTATCGCTATAAAATATACACTGATATAGCTATTCCTGTAGAAACAGTCAAATACTTCAACAGAGACAGAATCTTTCCCCGTTATAGAATTTTTTGGATCAGCTAGCTTTAGAAAGCTTAGAACCAGTGTATGACTGAATGTATTAATGTTATAATAATGAATATTTATATATGAATGAATATTTCAGTAGACATTTGTGGGTGTATTTGTCTGCAACAACAACAACAAAGTATCTAAGTATTTAGATAGCTTATGGGAATCAATTATACCCTTACAGGAGATCAAAGCTTTCAATCACAGCTTTGAAACATCGAGCTTTGGCTATCGGTGAATTCAGATAGCGTACATTAATGTGCTGTCAAAGTCCATTTCTAACTTTAATGCTCTTCTAGATCAGTTTCACAGTGAGCTGTGCTGTTTATTTTTCTTTCTTAGCTGTTGAGTAGCTGGGGAGGAACTATTTTCTGTCAACTGTACATGTGCTACCAGACCCTCTGCCTAAATCTTAGGAAGGAAGAAACCTGCATATAAACTTCACAGCCAAAAATATATCTGTGTGGGTTGTGTATCCATGCCCTCTAGCCCATGGCTCTTTGACCTTTGTAAAGTGAAGGATCATGTTTTGTTTTGTCTTGTTTTGGTTTGGTTTTATAATCCACAGACAAGGTTATGAAGATATTATACTGCCTTCACTTACAACCAAATTAAATTAGTTTAAAATTTATCACTTTAATACTCTACTTTTTATCCCTTTTTTTTTTTTTTTTTTGTCTGATTGCCTGGGAATCCAGGCACAGTATTTTCATATTTTTTATTATTAAACTTTTTTTCCCCAGACTACCTTTTGTTGATTTGTGATCCTGAAGAATCTGAAAGCTACTAATCTTCAGAGACTCTTGTCATCTGCAGAGAAGAGAGGCTGAAGAAAGGTCTGTGGGTTGTCTGCTCTTGAGGCACTGAGGGGACGATGGGTTGGGAGCCATCATAGCAGCTTCATGGAAACTTCTGTCTTCCTCTAGTAAGCTGCCATATTCAAGAGCAGGCTGCAAAAGGATGTCTAAAGAGGTCCAAAATTAATCTAAGTACTAATATATACATAAGAGTCTCCCTTTGCTGCTTCTTCTTTAGTTCACAAGAGCACCATATAAAGAGCAGATCTTGTTCGCTGATTGCTATCAATATTTGAACATTGCTGAGTCAGCACCTTTGAGAATATGCTCCTTGCTTAGCTTTTAATTAATGATTTCTGAATCATAATACAGGTAGATGACATCTGATAAGGTATAGATCAAATGGGCACATAAAAATTTCAGGAAGAGGCAATTGCTACTAGATAGCTAAAAATGCCATAGATGGATCTTGCACTTTTAGTTACATTTTTATTGACACCATTGAGACCTTGCTGCAGAACACATAAATCAATACTTTCTTTCATGGTCACAGGAGAGCCACTATTAACATAAAAATTCAGAATAAAGACTTCCTTACATTAGTCTCGTGTGGGTGCAGTATCACTAAGCAATTGATGGCAAGAGTGAAAAGCTCAGAGAGTCTCATTTTGAAATGGAAACACTCTGACAAGCAGATCCTTATTCCTCTTGTAGCAAAGAACTGCTTTCTCAATACAGCTACCTAGACAGCTAACATGGGGGATCCTTGCAGAACTAAAACCTGTCTTCTTTCCACAGTTCCTGTGAAGCACAGCACTGCCCATATGAAATAAAATGCGGGGAGGAAAAACTTGGAAGCCAGTGTCAAAGCCTACAAGCATCCTAATTGTGTGGACTTGATCGAGTGTTAATTTCCCAGCTAGGTCTCCATCCTTCTGCAGCTGATCTTCAGGAGCTTTAGGAGGTGTAGGATACTTTGCCTCCATGATGTGGACAAAACTCTTGTCTTCTACAAGTTCAGAGTTGGCAGGAAGGCTCTGCTATGTGATAACGCTCCCAGACAGCAGGGATTTATGGCAGAGGACGTGGCTGTGTAGATGCTGCCATGCTTGGGCATGAACTTAAAAGAGACTGTAAGAATTATCTGTTCTTACCTAGCAAGGGAAAAGAAGAAAGAAAAGCAAGCTGCCAGCATTCATTCTCCTTTACAGTCCCAGAAAGGGATAGTCTTGCCATTTTAAAAAGCAGACCCTAGTCTTAAGAAGCTCTCAGTAGCTTCTAGCATGAGAGCCAAAATAGGTAATAATATTAAGAATTAATAGTAGGATGCTCCCAATGTTTCTTAAGTTTAATGATGGGACCAGAAATGGTGATCTGAATTGCAGATGGCAGTGGTTCCTTCCTCTCTGATTTGGCTTTGATAGTTCCTTTGATGTAGAAGAACTGTGAGCTTAATTTGCATAACATTACTCCCACTCTTATCAGTCTGCTGATGAGATATCTTTATTAAATTCTTCGCTATTTCAGGATTATTTACATACTTTCTGATTTTATACTGAGATTCTGCTTTACTACACAGGGAGACTGCTTATAAGGCTAAGGTATCTGGTATCTTATGAATTTTGATACTTTTAGTATGGTATTTTAAATTTTGTTCCTGGTACAAATTACTCCACTCCATCAGAAATTACTACCATTCTTAATTGACATGCAATGTCTTTTCAGGAAATGGCAACTAGAGATGATTAAATGAGTAGCAGAATAAAAATTATGAACAAGTTCAATTGATGAGTTCTCCTTTTATTAATATGAACATATGGGATATTTAGGAAACCAAACATGAAAATAAATACATTTGTTTTTATAAATTCTCCTCTAAGTTATAATGTCTACTTTTATTCTAACTCCAGTTTCCTTCCTCTCTTTCTTTTATGGAACAGAATATATTCTATTTTTTTTTTTAACTGCTGGGCAGAGAAGAAGAATAAAGATGTGTTTTGAATGTAAAGAAGAAGAAAATTTTGTCCAGAAAATAAATTAAATAAATTAAGTTTTTTGAAACTCAGTTAAGTATGAAATGCACACAAGGTACAATTCTTATTTTTCTTAATTTATGCAGCTATACTACAATATGACATAATTCAATTCCCAGTTTCTGACACTTTTTTTCTCTTATCTCCTAGCATTTTGTTCAACTTTGTTTTCAGGCAGCACAGTGAGAAAGATTAAAAAAATTCCAACTTTACAAACAAATGAAAGATTTGCCTTTAAAATATTATTATTTTTTTTTAATCTATTAGAATCAGTTCAGGAGATGAAGTCTAATTTATTGCTCAAAACAAAACAAAAAACCCCAAAACAATCCTGTGAGCTGTTCTAATGTGATTTGCAGAGTTCCCCCAAGCACATCCCTGGGACAGGAGAGAGGGAAGGTGTTGATGCATCCATGACCGACATCTAATTCTGGTTACATTTTGGAGCCTTTCACTGCAATTCAGCCAGCACTGAAAGCATTACTTGATCAATGTGTAGCCTATTAAAAATACTTCACGTAAGAAAGGGCTTATTTGCCTACAGATAAAAACAAGAATTAAAACAAAGATTCTGGAGAACAGCATCGAGGAACTGCTAGGTTGCTTTTTTTAAGAGGAGAGAAAAAGACTGCCAAAGACAATGTTGCAGGCCTCTCTACAGCTTGTAAATTATTTTTATTCTACCAGGCAAATTTTGTAGCATTTTATTTCACAGGATGCCAATTTGCCTATACTTTAAATCAAAGTGTCTTGAGGCCTGTGAAAGTCCAATAATGCACTTTACCAATGAGGTTCTTCTTGATAGCAAGAATGTACTGGGCTCACACTGAATTTTTTTAAAAATCTGAGGGTTTATTTTCTTTTTAATTCCATTATAAAAAGCACTACCTTAAAGTAGAATGTATTGAATAATGCAATGTATTCTAGGAATTACATATGAAGGCTTAAATTAAACATCAAAGAATTACACCACTTTCTTGTTCTTAACGTGTATGCTTTATAATCTGTAGAACATCTTCAGGTAAAGAGAAAAACAGTTTACATGAATCTCTAAATGGTACAACTATTTGGCCTGTGTGGTTGATTTTGATTGGAAGTATATTCTTATTTCTTTCTCCCAATGTAACAATTAGTTTATAATTTGAGTGATAATATGTAGCTAAACATTAACATTTCAAATAATTTTTACATATCTGCAATGTCTATGTTAGTAGGTTCTCTAATTACACATAAGGCACTACACTTAGTATACTTAAAATGCAACACTTTTTAGATTATGCTTTTCCTTCTTTTAAAAGAACACTAAGAATTTGGAAGGGTACATGGAGATGATCACTTTTTATTTGATAAATTGAGTTTATAATAAAATGGCTTCAAGGACCAAATGAAAAATATCTGAGATGGCAGAAGGCAGGATATTAATGTATTGATATCATCTGGATAACAATACAATATGTTCCTGAACTTAGAGGTCTTCAGAAACTCTGAAAACTAAAATGACTATGTTTTTCAGGTATCAAAAAGTTATGAAGTACATTTAGATTTTAAAAGGTGCACTTAGAAACAGATGCTATGGGCACACACACACTTGTGACTGCAGTGGCCTGATGAATCTGCAGAATACATCCATAAGGATCAACTCTTTTCTGACAGAATTTACTCTGCAAGGAATTAAGTGGGTTTGGAGTATTTCCATGGTAGCTTCATACCTCTCAGTGCAGGAAGCAACAATGCAAAATAAGTGTAAACATCACAGCTGTCCACAGATGCCAGAACAGCCCTTGAGGCACAGGATAGCTTGTTTTTGTGGCTATATCAATACACCAAATAGGGAGGCATATAGTTTCTCTACATCACCTTTGCCCTTTTCTTACACCTTCAGGCTAAGCGCAAGCCCAAATTTGTTGCTGCGACATGTTTGCATTGTGGCTGAGTTCTTTAATATTGACTGCATTCCAAAAACACCCCTCTTTTCACTGTTCTCAAGGGTTAATTCAATAAACAAAACACAATAAAAACTACTGAAAAATCTGGAGCAGGAAGGAAGCTGACTTACTGCTCCTTGATTTCCCATGCTGCCAGTGTAATTAATTGCCATTTTCAACATGGTGGCTGCAGCTAGCTTAGAATTTAACTTTCTTTTGTTATTTTTAAGATTATTACTATTACTAAGTAATTAAGATTTAGCAAATCAGTCCTAAAAGAATGAGCCCTTGTAGTGGGAAGAGGAGGGGCCAGAAGAGTTTCATTGCTGATCCACTCATTGTGGAAAGATGCTCCTTTGAAATTATCTTTTTGGGTGATCACTGGGATTAGAGGAATACACTTATCCTAGGAAACATAATAACAAAATTGCCTATAATGTCTGTAAGGACAGGCATCTGACTTTTTAATTTAAAAGAAAACCTAGTGGATATTTTTAAAACTGCCAACATGCCTTATACTAAATTTTTTGTTGTTTCCCAGTTCCCTTGCTCTAACTGGCACTTAAGCTTGTGTATAGGAAGAATTTCTATCGCTTAACTTGTGTATCTTATTCATCTTAATATGGCTGTGCTTTCCCTTTTTTTTTTTTTTTTTAATGCAATTTTTGCTAGGTACTATTCACTTGATTTGCTAGACAGCTTTTAAAAGGTGTGTGTTATACGGAAGTATGATTTTTCTATAAGCTTATTTCACTGGTCACTCCCTATACTGTGCTAAATCTTTGATCATTGCCTAAATTTTAACTGAAAAGTAGTTCAAGACAACAGTTGAAGTACCACTTAACTGTTTTTAGATGGAAGGCTTTATTTTTATGTAGATTTTTCTGGTTATGAATAATATGCATGACTACGAAGAAAATTACACTGATTGTACTTCAACATTTTAGAGTGCTGAAAAAATACAGCTTGTATGGTGTTTCTCTTCAGGTCTGTACAAACAGCCAGACTTGACATGGAGATGCAAATTCTATAAAGGGATAATTTTTGAAAGCAGTACTTTAACTTCTACTTATGCAATTGCTAAATTGTTCATGAGGCAATAATGTTTTGGTTTTTTAAGATACGAACTAAATTCACATTCTTTGTACAAAAAGGACTTGTTCCTTTATTGAGCAGACTTTTACACCATATGGAAGAGCAGTGTCTTCTTGTTACTTGAAAGTTAGGCCTTTGCTTTAGTAAATATTATGTGCCTCTGGGACAGGAAGAAAGCCTGTGCAACAGGTTTCTGCAGCCTTGCTGGCATGCTCAGACAAATTAACTTGTCATGACGAGTTCTGCTTGGCCTTCCAAAGGGGAGTTAGAGGGGTGTGGAGCTCCATAACACCACCTCACTTTCTCTTGGTGGATGTCTTTGATTTGTAGCTACTTGAATGGATTTTCTTTACACACATGATGCTTCCTCTCCAATCTCTGCACTTGCATAGACCTCATGTAATGTAAGCCTACACCCTTCTCCTTGCAGTAGGCACAGCCAAAACAGAAAGCTGTTTAATTCTCCCTGGCAGAGGCTCTCTCCTCAGTCTCACCCACACTGGATGCACATACATGGTCTCCTGGCCGTCAGACCCATCTGTCAGGATGGCATGGTGCCCATCCTCAGCCTTGCAAGAGAGATTCACTGCAGCACAGACACAAGGCAAGCATTGGGCTTAGGGCATGCATTCTACATGGAGTGGCAAATAATCTTTGTTATTTGGGAAATAACACCTTTGGGCTATTTAACAGCACCATGGGTTTATTTAGGCTGCATGTGTTATGTAGATACATGTCACATGATATGCAGATACAAAAGACATGAGTCAAAATATTTGCACCTGGAAGCACAAAATTAGACTCCTCTGTATGTATGTCTGTGTAGAGACATATATATACAAACATATAAGTGCGTGTCTTGTTTTTCAAAGAGCAGAACACCCTGCAGTCCCCTGTATGAAAAATGACACACACTCACACCTTCTAAAAATCAAACCACCTGCATATTTTCACTTGAGAGACATCCAGCATGGTGTGTTTTTTAGCAAGAGGCTCTCCTTTAGCCTCAGGCTCTTGTTGGTTATTTCTGGTACTGCTCTGGATAAGACAATGCCATATGGAAGTGAGAGTTTGAAGAAACAGGCTCAGTCTCCTGTGTGCAGTAAGGCAATGCACCAATGCCTAGGGGGAGCGTGGCATTTACTTGTTGCGGAATTACTTCTGGAGCATCACTTCAGGAACACACAAGCTGATTCATGCTGTCTTTTTCAAATAATGGATTGTGAGGCTCCAGCTAACTTTCTCTTCAGAGTTTTGTGTACAGCTGCTCTCTGTGCACTCTCAGTGTGAGGCCTTCTGACTTCTTTCTCTGTGGGAGGGTTGGGTTAGTGTTCGCTGGGAATGTGGGCTCAGTGATGGCAGTGTGCTAGCGGCAGAGCAGCAAGAGGTCTTGTATACATCCACAGAGCCAAACAAAGATCCCTTTGTGGGAGTGCAGCGGCTTCAGAATATACAGTTTGTGTATTATTTGCTTTCCCAAATACGGGGGCGGGGGGGAGGGGGAAAGAAAGGTGCAACTTTCTTACCTTCCATTTCTGGATTGCTCTTTGTACTTGACAAGAGAAGAAGAGGAGGGACAGACAGAGAAGAGAGGTTCAAGTTTCTTACCTTCTATTTCCGGGCTGCCCTTCGTACTCAACAAGGGAAAGAGAAGAGGAGAAAGTTTCTTACCTTCCATTTCCAGACTACTCTCTATACTTGACAAGAGAAAGGAGAAAATTTCTTAACTTCAATTTCAGGACTGCCCTTCGTACTCAACAAGAGAAAGAGGAGAGGAGAAAGCTTCTTGCCTTCAACTTCCAGACTGGTCTTCGTACTCTACAAGATAAAGCGAAGAGATTCAAATTTCTTACCTTTCATTTCCAAATTGCTCCTCTTATTCCATAAGAGCGAGAGAAGAGGACTGGCTAACCCCACCCTCTTTTGTCTTTATTACTCACAGCTTTGAGCCATTAAGGGCAAGGCTGTTTCTCTGCTTTGGTGATTAGTGCACCTGTGCCTTATCAGAGGCCAGGTGGCCTGGTAAGATAATTAGAGTTCATCCAGTATTTTCTGGGTTTCTTCTTTTAAACAGTTTCCTAGCCAGTTTTCATCAATAAGGGGCAACTCTGTGGAAAAGTTTTTTAAAGAAAAAGATTTTTTTTTTTTTTTTAATTTAGGGAAGGTTTTCTTAGGTATGTCTTACCCTTTAGCCAAAGAAAAAAGAGGAGCATCAGTCATTTTATACTTGCATAGTAAACTTAAACTTGGAACATGTGCTGTACAATAGATTTTCTCAATATGAGACCATCTGATTTATTTGGGTTGACGTCAGACAGCAAGTATTTTTGACATATTTTGTCACAAAAAATTCCAAGATTGTCTGACAAAGATGCTGGTTTTGGCTCAAAACCAGTGTTTGCCTGCAGATCCTTGAGGTGCAGCAGAATGGTCTGGTATTACATCAGTGTATGTTTGTGTCTAAGCTTGTGTCAGCAGTGTCCTGGCATACTGGGCTTTGTTAACAAAATTGCAGCCAATTGACAAAGGAAAATGATTACTCACCTTTATCTGATATTCATTAGATCACATTTTGAATAGTCCCAGTTTTTGTTCCCAGTGCAAGACATTGGTAAACTGGAGTGAGTTGAATGAATGCCAACAGAATGCTCAGGTCTGGCACACCTGCCCTGTGAGCAGAAGCTGCAAGAGAGGAGTTGCTCAATCTGCAGACAAAATGGCTTTGGAAACACCTTACAGCAGTCTGTCCATNGGAAACACCTTACAGCAGTCTGTCCATGTCCATAGGGAAGTTAGCAAGAATGCAAATTCTTCTTATGTAGGAGCATGGTAGATGAATAAGAAAACAACAGTCCCAGAATAAAAGAGAAGTTCCAACTGGAACAAATTGTCCAAGGATCTCTGTGAGGACAGCAAAGCATTGGGACAGGCTGCCCAGGAAGTTGTGGAGTTTTTGCCATGGAGGCTTTAAATACCTGACTCAAAGCCCTGAGCAACCTGGTCAAAATGCTGAATTGACTTCTAAATCTGAGCAGGATGTTAGAGCAGATGCCTGTCTGAGATCACTTCCAACCTGAGAGATCCCATGGAAGGCGTCTTCAAATTCTCTCATGGTTACCTTTGGGTTATGGAAACTACTGAATATATTGTCATTTCCTTAAGGAAAGGTCTGAGTGTGGAACAAATCCATGAAAAGTATTACAAATTATAATGTGAATGCAACAATTCTGACTACAAAATGATAATTGTGTATGGAATTGGTAACAGGATGTCTTAATAGCTGGCAGGAACACTTAAGACTGTGACTTTTAGAAAATCTCTAGCTCTCTCTAGCTCTTGACAGTTCGATCACATTTTCTTTAGGAGCCAGTGTTGATTAAGATTCAAACAGGAAGGGTCCAAGTCTTACAGTTTTGGTCTTCAGTTCAGGTAGTCCATATTTTAATTTAAAAGGGCCGTATCTGATTAGCCTATTATGCATTTTTCTTTATTCTCAAATGTTTAATCATAAATGATGGAGGAAGATGCAGGTCAGATTAATTAGTCTTTTTCACTCTGTGTGTGTGCATTAACTGAATGGTCTATCACTGCTTAATTAAATCCACAACATAATTCTTTGCATTG
>VWZU01019345.1:43682-55032 GCA_013397095.1 Sterrhoptilus dennistouni | reverse complement strand
CGAGCAAAGGAAGGGGAGACAATTTATAACCTCCCAGCTCAGAGGAGAGACAGCTGGACCACAGCCAGGGGGGTCAAAGAGGGAAGTAAGGGTCACTCTGAGTGGTCAGGGACTCCAGGGGGTCAGCAGGGAGAAACCATTTCCATGGAGAATGACAACACCCTTGTGCCACACATCCCTGAGGGGGAGCAGAGAGGGGCACTGAGGGCCGGGAGGAGTTCCTGCCCCAACAGATTTGGGGTTTGGCATCTCCTGCAGCCGGTGTCAGGCACCTATCAGCTCCTCATCCTCCTCGTCCTCCTCGGCGCAGCCGCGTGGGTGTCTTTGCCGCAAGGCTCCCTCGCCGGGGAAGCGCCGTTGCTATTTTAATCCGGCATCTCCCACCATCCCAGCGAGGTTGGCTGCGAGTGCAGCCCCGGGAGAGTTTTCTGCCCCGCACCGGCTCGGGATGGAGGAACACCCCGAGGCTGTGCTTGGAGGAGCCGGGGGTGGGCTGGTGGGCACCGAAACCCGGGGAGGAAACTGCTCGTACCCTGGAAAAAGAATTCACGGTGATAAAGGCGAGCGCGGGAAGAGGACACGGGAATTCCCAGCTCATTAAAAGCGCTGGCATCTGTCAGCCCATGGTAACAGCGGCTCCTCTTCTCCTCAATCCATTAAAGTTCTTGTCCTCCCCCTGCCCGGGGGAACTTGTGCTCAGCTCTGCAGTCGCCCCAGCGCTGCGTCACCGCTGTGCCACCACTGTGTCACCGCTGTGCCACCAGCTGTGCCAGGGCAGAGCGCAGGGACACCGGGTGCCCGCAGGGACCTGCAGGACCTGCACACCTGCCCCCGCCGGTGCCCGCACGGTGCTCGGGGCCGCAGCTGCGCTGGAGGCCGCGGGCGGCAGCGCTCTCAGCCCCTGGACCCGCTCGCTGGCTGCGGTGGCTAAAGGCGAGCTGATTAAAGCAATTAGGATTTTAAATAGCAACACCGAGAGTGGCTCATCAGCGCTGAAGAGGCAGTCAACTGACAGGCTGAGGAGCCTATTTAGGGATCTCGTTTGGCTGAGGATGCTCAGCGAGGCCCCAGGCCTCCCTCGGAGAGGAGGGTGCCCCGGGCACCCCACAGCCCCCCCAGGGCCCGCCTGGGGACACAGAGCAGGGAGCGCCAAAAGGGACAGCCCTGCACACACAGCCAGCTCTGTCCTGTGCCCACAGGGACGCCGAGGAGCACCTGGCACAGCCAAGGAGCACCAGAACTGCCAAAGAGTGCCCGCTGCCCTCTCCTCCCTTTCCTTAAGATTGTTTATTTTCTGTAATAAAGGCTCCCAATAAAGGGAAGGGAATGTGGCAGGAACTTCGCAGTGTTTCTCAGGAGGCACTGCTGTGCAGCAGCAGCGGCCCCGAAGCAGCAGATAAAGTGCATTCTGCAGCAGCTAAAGCTCCACGCACACATTTTGTGTGCTTGGACTCAAGGGCCGAGATGCTGGAGATTTAAGGCAGCCTGGTGGGAAATCCATCTGGTTTGGTGTATGCAGATCTCCAATCACGGAGGAGGCTGGACTCACATACAGATGCAAGAGCAGCACAAACAGCCTGGAAATGCTCTGTACCCTTCCTGCTGCTCATTCTCCTCCCCTGTGCTTGCCCCTGGCTGATGCCGAGGTGCCCACGGGATGTGACCCCCAGGGAAAAATGGGGAGACAATTCCAAGGAGCTTCCCATTCCTGTCTCCGTGGGCTTTGTGGCCCAGGACTGACTGAGCTGCTCCTTCCACACCTCCCACCCTCACTCCTGCAGCTGCATTCCAGTGGGATGGAGAGTGGGGACGGCCCGGCATCCCCAGGCTGGATCTCCTCACTCTCAAATGGGGGAAAAAGGGAAAAAAGAAAAGGGTAGGAAGGGGGAATGAAGGGCAGGGGCAGAGAGGGGACAGGAGGACAGGAATGGGAGGGGAGGGCAGGAGCTGCAGCCCCAAGCAAAAACCACTTGCCGACTTTCTTGCGAGCTCCGAGATGCCGTGGGAGGGAACTGGCACAGGCGCGTTACGTTTATTTATAGGCATTTCTGTGGCACTCGATTAAATGCTGTGGTGGAGATATTGCAGCGCGAAGAGTATTTAGAGCCGTTTAACACCTCTTAGTCGGCAAAAGCCCATCTTAATTCCTGCAGCGAATTGGGAAAGTGCACACAGCAAGGGCAAGAGCAGGGAAGATGCCCCCTCATCCCTTGTTCCACCTGAGAGAGACCTTGTGATCCTCCACGCACTTGTGGCAGTGCATCCACCAGCCCTACGTGCTCCACTGCCTCCAGGTCAGCAGCCCAGCGTTCTGCAGCAGGACAGACATCCACACCCTGCCCTCCTCCCACGGAGCTGCCTCTCCCTGCCTGCTGCAGGGTGCTCATGGCACAACTGCACAGGGCGCTGCCCAGCCCTGGCACCCGCAGGCCCTGCCTGTGCCAGCCCCAGCCTGCCCAGGTCCTGCTGGAGGATGGGGCCTGCCCAAGGGAGGGTGCAGGAATTCCTGAAGCTCTCTGCCAGCCTTCCCTGGGTATCTGTAGCTGCTCTGCAGAACCTCCCCGTGCCTTATCAGGATGGCGAAGGGCTGAGCTGGTAAATCTCCAGATCTCAGGGAAGGCGTCAGGGGAGAGAGTTCAAAGGAAAAGCTGCCAAGTGCACATCGAGGTGAGCTCTAATTGCACCGCTGCAAATCCACCGCTGGCCCTTTTGCCCTTGGGTGGCTCTGTCCCCTGCTCCCCTCTGCTGCAGAGCTTGGCCTGCCCAGCCCCAACAGGGGACAGGCCTTGGGAGCCCCCAGGGGGCTGGAGCTGCATGGCCACACCACTGCTGGCCTGTAACAGATGGACAGTGGGCTGAAACACAGGGAGATCACACAGCCCTGGGCTGAAGCACCCCAGCTCCTGGACCAGCACATTCCCACTGGCTCTCCCAAGCCATTTTCCCAGCACCCTGAACCCAGCAGTGCAGTTTTTGGTTGAGCTGAGCGTGTCCCAGTGCCTGGACAGGAGATGCCCTGTGCTCTGCCAGGTGACAGGCCCTCAGACCCCATCCCTGGGGTGCCAGGGCTCGCCCCACCAGCTGCTCCCCTGCACCCGGGCCCGTGCCTCTTGCAAATGGATGCAATTAAGTTGATACTGCAGCGGCCCATAATTGCTGTTTCCTCAGCTTGGCAACACGACCCCGGAAGCCCCCATTATACTAATCACTGTCACACGAACACAATCGCAGAACACATAAAAACCTGGTGTGCTCCGTGCTGAAATATAACCCTGCCGAAGGCTGAGCCGTGCCATAAATCTGCTCAGCACTTAACACTGCCGGCTAAATGGCCCCGCTTAATTATAGCTCCATAAACAGGACTTTATAGCAGTATCAATACCGCCGAAAATCAATCCTGCTGATGGACAAAGGGATGGGCTCGTTTTCCTGCTGCCCCGGGGCTGGGCCACCACTGCTCCTCATGAGCCCAGATCAGGGGATCTCCTCTCCTGTGCCCATCTCGGATCCCAGAGAACCTCCTGGGCCCATCTCAGATCCCAGGGAATCTCCTGGGCCCATCTCAGATCCCAGGGAATCTCCTGGGCCCATCTCAGATCCCAGGGAATCTCCCCTCCTATGCCCATCTCAGATCCCAGAGAATCTCCCTCCTGGGCCCATCTCAGATCCCAGAGAATCTCCCTCCTGGGCCCATCTCAGATCCCAGCCCAGGGGAATTTTCTGTGCCCATCTTAGATCCCACAGAATCTCTCCTCCTGGGCCCATCTCAGATCCCAGCTCAGGGGAATCTCCCCTCCCATGTCCATCTCAGATCCCAGCTCAGGGAATCTCCTGTGCCCATCTCAGACCCCAGAAAACCTCCTGTGCCCATCTCAGATCCCAGAGGATCTCCCTCCTGTGCCCATCTCAGACACACAGTGCCTAGCCATGCCCCACTGGCAGCAGGTGCCACCTGTCCTTGGTCTGGCACTGCCCCAGAGCCACAGCCAGGACATTAGCATGGCAACCCACACCCGTCTCTGTCAATTATGCTTCAGTATTTGAGCTCTAACCAGCTTCAAATTGAATCAGGGCAAAATCATCAGTATAAAAAGTGCCCGCACCAGCCCTTCAATTCCAGCACTGGAAAAAAAAAAAAAAAAGTTCTACATCTCATAATGGCCTTCTACCCCATAATGAACAGGAAAAATAAATTAGATTCCCAGCTAAGGGTATATTTATACAATTTCATTATGTGCCCATGAGCAAATCTGGTTTTCACCAAGATAAAAATGAGCTCTCAGCAATGCTCGTGCTAAATAAATGGAGTGATTTAACAGCTTAACAAGGAGTGTGACAGAGGGGCTGCGGAACTGTGGCAAAAATGGAAAATAAAAATACAAAATATCAAAATGCTCGTGTTTCCTGCACTGCACTGGCACTGCCGGGTCAGATCCACCCAGGAGGAAGGAGACAGCAGTGCTGGGAAGTGTGGGAACATCCCAGGCTGTGAGCACTCGTATCTCACCCAAATGAGGCAGCTGGGAGCAACTCCTGACTGCTCCAGCTTCTGGTGCTCAATGTCCAAGTGATCCTCATGAGCCAAAAGCAAAATCCCAGTCCCTGTCCTCGCTGGCAGCTGGAGGGTCCAGCTCACTCTCAGGCTGCCACAGCAGCCCAGGGATGCCAGGGCCACGAGTGCCAGCTGCCTGCAGGAGCAGCGAGGATTCTTGTGGCAGCTTTGGGGCTGGAAAGGGATATTTGCAGCCTGGAAGTCGTTCCCAGACTCTGAAAGCGTGGCTGCTCTCCCAGTGCTGCTGGGATATTCCCAATTCCTCCCTCCCTCCCTCCCAGTGGAAGGAACCTCCTGTTACCCAATTCCCATCTCCCTTCCCTTGCTCCACTTCCAGCCCTGCTGGGTGCTGCAGGACGTGTTTCCCCCCCATGAATCCCTCTCATGCAGCCAGGAGGGACCAGGCCAGTTTGGAAGAGCTTCTCTCCCTCCCAAGGTTATCTGCTCCCAGGGAAGGCTCCTCCATCCCACCTTCTGCCACTCCTGACAAGAGCACGGGCCCCATCCCAGGCCACACATCCATCTGGGCTCAGCCTCCTCCAGCACAGTCAGCCTGATCCCAAAGCCATAACCCACACTTGAATAGCTCATCCAGTTAATGGCAGAGCTGCCAGCAGGCAAATCTGTCCTCTCAGCATCAGCAGCAAAGCCAGAGTGAAGCAGTTGCCTTTTTTTTTTTTTTTTTCTCTTTCCTCCTCTCCTTTTTAAATCAATCGTGAGGCCACATGGTCCATCGGTGGGATCTGGAGACCAGGAGCCATCTCCAAGGCAGAGCTGCTGCCTTGGCTGCCGATCACAGCCCTCCTGCCACAAGGTGACATTTCCCCCTCCATCCTCGCTACCCCAGGGAACCGGGTGGATTAATAGTTCAGCGGGGCTTTGGAAATGTGTGTGTGTGCCGGGAGTTATGAGCCTGATTCATAACAGGAGATCCCTCCCCTGCTACAGAGATTAATCACCGGTGCAAACGCACACACGGGCTGGGCTCACCCGTCCCCAAACCGCGGCACAGCTGGAGCTGGAGCGGAGCTGAGCCGGGCTCCCCCCCGGGGCTCTGCCACGGCTGCACCTCCAGCACCACGGAAAAAACCAAATGCATTGTGGAAAGGGTCGGTTCCGAGCGTCTGAGGAACCCGGAGCCTGCCTGTGCTGCCGCCTCCTGGGAGGAATTACGGGGTAGCAGCAGCAGCTCTGCCCCAGCCCCCGTGGGCACAGACTGGTTACAGACAATTTATCCTTAAACATCGTGTTAGACGCAGCCACAGCCCCAACCCTGCGCCGAGGATCCTTTCCCCTCTCGGGGCAGCTCCCGGGAATCCCACCAGAGGTGCTCCTGCCTGCTGGGAGAGCACCCGAGGCCAGCACTGCCCACCCTGCCTGGCCCAGGGGCACCCACAGTGACCCTGACGTGTTTCCAGAGGCTCCCCAAACTGAGCCAAGCCCTTCCCAGTCAAACCAGTCCTCCCAGCACCTTCCCTGCCCGAGGACAGAATGGAAGGGGACAAGGGCCAGCCATCCATCCCTGTGATGCTCTGGTCTGGCTGCGCTGGAATTCCTCCCTTCTGTCCCTCTAACACAGATAACAACCAGACAATTTTTACCACACCATTTTCCCAGCCCCAAGCAGAGCTGTTTCCCAGGCTGCCAGAATCCTTTACAACCCCCAGAGGATCAGCAAATGATTTTTCTCTCTTCCCTTTGGTTTGGAGAGAAAAGGGATCTCGGCTCAATCACAATTAGAGTGAACTGCGGCTCGTAGGCAGAGAACTCTGCGGCTCCGCTGTGCTACAGGAATGATCTAATCAGGCACAGGGTCAGATCACCAAAAAACAAACCCCTGCGGAGATGACAACGGCTCGTACCTGCCCTGAGCTGAGGCTGTGAGCGCCGGGCCTGGGGAGGCGCAGGGAGGGGGTGATGGAGATCACACAGCAGCACAGGGAGCACAGCACAGCGGTGCAAAATCAGAGGTGAGGACCTCTGACTGTGCTTGGCCTTCCTCCGGGGAGGGGGAGGAGGAGGAGGAGGACTCCCACGTCTCCCTGCTGATGTTGGCAAACACCTCCCCAGCAGACAGTGTGAGTCTGTGCCATCTCCCCAGGATGGAGGAACACAGGTGGAGGACACCCCATCTCTTTCCAGCTCCCAGCCCCAAAGACTCCCCAATCTCCAGAGTTCCCCAGCCAGGCCCAGGGGCTGCAGTGCCAGTGGAGGGATCCTGCTGCAGCACTGCCACTAGAAGGGAAAAAAAAATTTGCCTTTTCTGGTAACCCTTGCTCTGCCCTCCCCAGCTCCCCCTCTGTTGCCCAATCTGCTCCTCACCCCAAACCAGGGAGGCTGCGGGTTCAGTGGGGCTGGATGGACGCTACAGATTAGATTGCATCTGTCTGGGTATAAATAATTTACTGCTTGATGGTCAGAGTGAATTTAATTAGTTCTTGTTCTCCTGATAGAATCAGCCCACCGCTGCTAAAGCATTTCACTCCGAATTAGCCTGAGAAGCACTAACAAGGCAGCGCTAATTTTACACACACGACATCCCCCACAGTCTCTGAAAATACAGCTCCACGGAGCAGGGAGCAGGGCTGGCCCCACAGGGCTGGGAGAGGGGCAGAGGGATGAACCTGGGCACAGCCTGGGCAGGGAGGGATGTGGGGAGGTGTTATTGATGGGCGCCAGCACACAAACCCTATCCCTTCCCCTTTTGCTCTGCCCTCACTTCCAGTTCCCCAGGGATTTGGAGAGGGAGCAGGGAGCTTGTGGCTGGCAGAGCTGAATCCTGCTGCCTGTCAGGTCCCCTCCTGCCCGGGGAGGGGCTCCCTGGCAGCTGAGAGCCCACCTCACCCCCCTTCCTGCAGCTCCCGGGGTCACGCCAGGCCGCTGGCTGCTGGAATTGCTGCCACAGCCTTGGAGAAGCACCAGCACACATCAGCGCTCCAGGGGGACTGTGCCCGCTCACCTGGAAGGGAGAGCAGAGGGGGAATGGTGGGGGCAGCTGCAGGAGATGGGCACAGACCACTGGGGCACTGCTGGGGCTGGGCACCCCCCAGAGCCAACACAGGACCCCACACTCAGCATCCTGCCCGAGCCCAGGCTGCACAACGACTTTGTCCAAGATGGAACCAGGCTACGAGGGGGTCAGGCAGGACCCAAGGCAGGGAAGGTGGCAGAGAGGCCCCTTACCCCACTGGCCGCATCACTGCAGACCAAGCACCACAGTCCCCAAAACCTGCTCTGTTCCCACGGGCTCCCAGCCCTGCAGCATCACCACCCATTTTCCCCGTGCTCAGCCAGGAGCCCCTGGGTTCTCCTCTAAGGACGGAGCCTCTGTGCCCGCAGTGCTTTACTGCTCCTGCCTCCCTGCTCTGACCTCCCCTGTCTCTGCAGGATTTATGCTCCACATTAACATTCTGCCTGAGCCGTCTGTGCCACAGCGAGCCCTGCTGATGACCCCAGACTCCTCTGAGCAGCGTGGGGTGACACCCCCTCCCCCCAGCCACCAACAGCTCTGCAGACACAAATCCGGGGCATTTCCACCCAAAAGTGAAATTCTGGGGATATGGGACAGCACAGAAAGGCTCCAACAGCAACCAGGCTCTGGGTTGTGCCCTAGGGAACCTGCTTGAGAGTGAGAACTGAGTATTCCTGCCTGGAGCAGAGTCCCCCCACCACAGGATGCCCCCCAGCAGTTTGGTGGCCACCATTCCTGCTGGCACGGCCACACTCCTGCTCACAGAACAAAGCAGCCCGTTCCCCCCAGCTGACAGCAATGGCTCTGAGCTGCCAATCCTCACTCAGTAAACCACCTGCAAAGGTGAATTGGCCACAGCCAGTGGCAGCTGTCAGGAGCCTCGAGGGCAGAGGCCAGCCCTCAGTTCACCCCAGCTCACAGCAGCTGGGCCAGGGTGCCGCAGACAGGGATCATCCCTGGGGCACAGCAGCGTGGGGGGAGCAGCATCCCTCCTTCCCTCCCTCTTTTCCTCCCTCCACGAGCTCATCCCCTGCCCAAGTGACTCTCCCCCAGCAGGAACAGCCCGTCCCATCTCGCCCTCTCTCCTGTTTACGCATAAGCCGGGCTGACAACTCCTCTTCATCACGGTGTCAGAGCCTTCCTCGGCAGCCATGCATCTCAAGCAGGACAGCACCATAAATATTGCATAGGAGGTGTTTCTAATCTAGTTACAGGCTCAGCCTCTCACGCTCTTCCATCAGGAAGCCTTGGATTGAAATTGAAGTGTATTAGTATAATTTTATCAGGTTTTATTAAGCCTGGGGTCCCACGTTTTTTGATATATAGTTTTAATTAAATTTTAAGTCAAAGAATGCAGTTGTTCATATTTCATCTCGCCGTGGCACCTCGGGAGGAGGCAGTTAATCAGCACGTACCGAAACATCCCTTCGCCCGTGATGAACGGGCAGAAACTTTGCCAGCAGAGCCCGACTTCCCTCCATCCCTCAGCCCAACTGAGCCCCTGCCCAGCTCCAGCCAAGCCCCCATTGCTGAGCCCTCCTGTGCCAGCATCCTGCAGGTGGGAGGAAGGGAAAAGCCTCCGGAGCAAGCAGGGAAGAGGGAAGGTGGCCCGGAGGCAGCTGGCACCGGGGGCTGCTCCCGGCTGGGCTCAGCAGCAGCAGCTGCCACCGGCAGCAGGAGAGCAGGCAGGGACCCAGGAGCAGGTCCTGGCAGGGACAGAGCCAGGGGCTGGCTCCAGTGCCTGGAGGGACCTTCACCTCCCCTCAGGGCAACCACAGGGCTCTGAGCCATGCGCCAGAGCCGGGATAGTTCCCTCCATCCTGGGAAAAGGAACCCCAGCCCTCGGCTGTGGGGACTGCCCAAGCCTACAGCAGGTCCCCGAGGGTGCAGCAGCCCCTCAGGGATGGCACGGCCCCCAGCAGCTGCCCCTTGGTGCCAGCAGCATCACCAGCATGGTGCCCTGCTTTCTGCTGAGAGCAGTCTGGGGACACAAACGTCGAGGTCTGTGCCTTCTGCCAGCAGGAGCAGCAGATGCCACCGCAGCTGGCACTGCCCCTGCCCTCACCTCATGGCTCCCTGCCCCGGGAGGCCTGTGACTCCCCAGGGACCCGAGGCCACAGTGGTGGCAGATTGCTCACAGGTCCTTGGGAAAGGCTGATTCATCCTGGCTGGAGGGAGGCGCAGCACAAGGCAGAGCAGAGGCAGCTCCCCCAGCCCCAGTGACACGTCTGGCTGTAACTGTGCCCTCCCCACACGCGGATGGGGAACACAACTGCAGCACAGCCCCCATGGACCTTCCCCAGCTGGAGCACAGCAAACCCTCTGCCGGCAGCTCCACCTGGGCTGGGCTCTCCAGAGACCCGACCTAGAGCATCACCTGGGGGAACGGGAGCTTTGGGGACACAAACAACACACTCCCACGTATGTGTGCCACCACTGCCTTAGCTGGGGCCAGAGATCTCAGAGGACTCCTGAGCACGGAAACAACCAGGCCCAGAAACATCTCAAGCCCCGGAGGTCCCCTGGTGTGGAAAGCAGAAGAGCGGAGCACAGACCTGTCTCTCCCAGTTAAGGTGCTGAAAAAATTATTATCAAACTTGCCAAAATGAACTCAATTAAGAACCATTAAAAAAAATAAGTCTCATCTTTCCCACATGGGCGTCCCCATCTGGAGGAGCAGCACAAGAAACCACCAAGCACAGAATTACAGGTGACAGGTACAGCCCTGCCAGTGACAGCCACATCACCATGAGCAGGGCCAGGTGCCCATGGACTGTAGTGGCCCCAGGAGGGGTAAGGGACCCCAGGAGCTCCCAGAGCTCCCCTGGGACCTGCTTCAGCATCCCACTGCCTGCCCAGATGTCCAGGGCCCATCCTGGGGACCAGCTGGGGCTCACAGCCAGTGTGACAGAACACGGATACGGCGGCACTGCTGATGCCAGAGCCGTCCCTGCGACGAGGAGGGATGGGAGGGAGGGAATCCCAGGATGAGCAGGAATGGTTCTGCTCATCAGCTGCAAGACTGATAGACTTGGGGGGTGGGGAGCATGTTTTGCATTTCCTTCCTTCCTTCTCCTTTGCAAAGAAACAGGGATTTGGGGTTGGATTTGAACTTCATCCAGAAGAAAATAATTCCGTTTGAAAAGGAAGCAGTTGGATTGCTTCACACACTCTGTCCCTACTCCCATTGAAACGGGATTTGAGGCACACAGAGAGAGTTTCAGGCCAAGCAGCCTCACTCCTGCAGCATCACAGTGTGTGGGTTACCCAGGGTGAGCCTGGCCTACCCAGACCCTCAGCCTGACGGGAAGGAGCATCCTGCTGTCACCTGGGCAGCAGGAACACACCACAGCCAGCACTCAGCTCAGGGACTGCACCAGCAAAGGCTCCCCATGCCCAGGGGCTGCAGGAATCCCTGCCAGGGGGCTCCTACCCCCCAAACCCACAGCTCAGAGCACACGCAACACCCCAGTCTCTGCATCCTGCCACCCACCCTGTCACCGTGCTGCCACCAGGGCCCTGGGGGTGCCTGTGCCGAGGCTCCAGATAAACCTTATCTGGGCAGGGAGGGAGCAGAGCAGAGCAGGGCAGCAGGAGCTGGCGAGCTGCGTGTCATTGCAACGCGTGTATTTATATCCCAACCCCGGCGCAGCATCCCTTTGTAAAGGCACGGAGCACGTACAGGCAGGGCTGTCAGTTCAGCCGCGTGTTACAAGTGTTTGATATGGAGATTTTGGCAGTGGGAATGGATGTACCTCGCTGAGAGGTTTATGTAAAATGACAGCTTCTGGAAAATGAAGCACTCAGGAAAAAAAAAACAAAAAAAA
>VWZU01019344.1:54327-83888 GCA_013397095.1 Sterrhoptilus dennistouni | reverse complement strand
AAAAAAAAAAAAAAAAAAAAAAACCAAACCACAAACAAACAAACAAACAAAAACAAAAAAAATTTTCAGTGTTTCTCTTAATAAAAATATATGTAGATTAAAAAACATCACCACTAAAATAAGAATAAAAATAGCCAGATAGCCATACTTTAATAAAAACATTTGTGGGAGTTTGTGGTTTTTTGTGTTTACTTTTTTTTTAATTGTGCTTTTTTTTTTTTCCAGACTATGACTTATTTTTTCTCCAGGTTCCATCCTGCAAAACAGAGTAATAGATAGGAAAATTTTTTTTTTTCTCCCAGCAAAGCAGATTTCATAACACAAATCCTTTTTTTTTTTTTTTTTTTTGGGCCCCTTACTGAAAGACACCGCTAGGTGTTTGTTCAAAACACATTGGTGGTGAATATTAGACCAAACAGACCAAACCCTGCATGGAGCAGGTGTCCTGCCAGTGCTGGAAGCAGCAAAATTGCACTGTGCCTCCCTGCTCCCTGAGAGGGCTGAGCTCCACCTCATGGTACAGACAGGGCAACGAACACAGAGACCACCACAGGTGCAAAGACACTATAAAGCTTCCTAATGTATCACCAACATTAGTCCTGAGAACAAGACATTCTACACTCCCAGTATGCTCCCACCTGGAAAAGTCAGGGAATAGTTTGGCTGGACACGAGTGCTGCGTGTTGTGGTTTCTGTGCAATGAAGTTGTTTGGGAGCCATGTAGAGTCAGCGAGTGCCAGAGAGAAAGGCCTGGCCTTAGCTCACCTGGGCACAAAGATGACTGAGCAGTGAGCTGTCTGTAATGTCTTTGTTAAAACACCACCTTCCATCTTTTTATAAAGGTACAATTAATAAGCCAGAGCTTCACGCAGCCTTGCATTCCTCTGTCTGCCTTTCTGTTGTGTCCCATCTTTCTCAATAGTTGGTAGGATTTTACATGAGAATGACCCCATCTCCAGGAGAGCACAAACCTGATCCAATAACCTAACACCTATTTTAACCAGGGCTTAATTTTCAGAAATGTAATTTACATACACATCCCACAATATCAAATTTGAAAACCAAACGTGTTTTTAAAGTCCAGAAATTCAGAAAAATACCACTGACTTGGAGTCTGTTTGGTTTTCCACATCCTTGAGAAAGCAGGAAGCAAAATTTGGTAGGTGAGATGGGCAGCTTTTTATCCAAATATATATTTTTAATGTTTTGTTTATGAAAGATTCCATCCAGACGCTGCCATGGTTTAACCCCAGTTGGCCACTAGGCCCCACACAGCCCCTTGCTTACCCTTCCCCTGGCCCTGGCAGGGAGGAGAATTGAAAAGCAAACCTCGAGGGTTACTTTGAGATAAGAACAGTTTTGTAATTGAACTAAAGCAAAATATAAAACTAATAATTAATAATAATGGAAAGGAAAAGAGAGGAATAAATCCCAGGAAAACTAAGTGATGCACAACACAATTGCTCACCATCCACAGCCCAATGCCCAGCCCCTCCTTGAGCAGTGACCTGTGGCTCCTAGCCAACTCACCCCAGTTTACATACTGAGCATGACATTCCATGGGCTGGAATATCCCTTTGGCCATTTTGGGTCAGCTGCCCCTGGCTACAGTCCCTCCCAGCTTTTTGTGCACCTCCTCACCAGTAGAGCACGGTAAACTGAGAAGTCCTGACTTATGGTAACCACTACTTAGCAACAACTAAAACATCAGCATATTATCAACAAGATTATTTTCATACTGAATCTAAAACACAGCACTGTACCAGGTACTATTCCAGCTTAAATTAGGATACAATGAAACCTCAGGTTTCCCTGTTACTGCTCTGTCTTAATACATATATTACTGCAACACTTTTTGAGGATTCTGTCTCAAGAATTACACAGAAAGTTCTGAAATACACCTTTTAATTGAATATGAAGAGAAGCCCATGCCTTACGCCTTATCCCTTGACCAGCACACATCACAGGCTATGGCAGCACAAGATATGAAATAAAAAGAAATTAAAGAAGTAGTATAAAAATGCAGTGCAGTATTTGCAGAAACATTCACTCTCCAGCTTCCACAATTCATATATTCACATTCTTTCCTTTCCTCCAACTTTCCCAGCCCAGGATCACCTCCACGTCCCTCTCAAACTCATTCCTCTCCACTGCTTTTTTTTCCTCCCACCCCCTCCTTCATTTTATGTTTCTTTCATCAAATCCTACGTTCTGCCTCTCTCCTCCCAAGCTTATCATACATTTCCTTCCTTTCAAAGAAGTAATTTCTTATCAACTGCATTTTAGTCTCTAACTAAGCAAGGATACAAAGTTACAAATAAAAGCAGCATATTTCTATTTCTTTCTTAGAAACTGGAAGCCATCGAAATTAAGCTGATACTAGTTTTCAATGCCTTCTACTCTAAAACCTCAGCCTAGAGGTGACAAGTGTAAAGCCAAACAAAATCAGTTTCCTCATCCATCTATAGTTGTTTCTAATAGACTTGCTTTTTTATTTTTAATCCAGTAAATGGCAAAATAAATAGGAACTTCTAACAGCAAATACATTTAATGAAAAAATAATCTAGTCAATGCACATTTTTTGGTACCAATTGAACAGTACTGGCTTAGAAACTCATATAGTTAAAATTATGCAACTTCCCTGTGCAAAGATGTTACATCAATATCAAAGTGCTTATTTCCTCAATTTTGGATACAACTCCCTGAATAAAAAAGAGATGTCTGCAGTCTGGGTTACATGTAAACAGCACCTATACAAATAGGCATTAGCAAGTCTCCAATTTGCTGACAATAAATAATATTGACAACTATAACAAAGTCTAATAAAGACTATTTCTTCACATGCCTTAGGTTTCTAAATGCTTTTTTTTTTTTTTTTTTTTTTTTTTTTTTTTTTTTTTTTTTTTGAGGCATCCTGTCATCATTCTGTGAAAACTCTATATTTGGGTGCAGGTAAATCACTATAGAATTTTTTTCGCTTTGTCATCCAAAAATTCCCTTGGCCTATCTCAGTGCCACAGTCAGTTGTACTCACACTGACGATGGAGTTGTGCTAATCCTCACCCAGAGATAATGGCCAGAGCACAGTTCTTGTTGCATCTCAGAAGTATTTACTGCCAGATTCACAAAATCAAAGTTATGCTATGTAATGGCATTGTGATTTTCTCTTCAGTGACAGCAATAACAGAGTACTGCACACAGTTAACAAAACCTGTCAGATATCTGCCATCAAATATTTATGCTATTAACAAATATAAAAATTGCATTTACAAAAATCTTTAAGACTCACTAGCAATTTCCCTGACTGAAATAATAATGCACACAGTCTTAACCACTGTGCGGAAAGTGAATTATTCTACAGTAAAAGATTATCAGTAGAAACCCTACACCCTGAGTACAGTCAACATCAGAAATAGACTGAAGCATCACTGAAACACTCAACAAATAAAAGTACTCCAACTGGTGCTTGTGGCTGTAGCATTTCCATGGGAATCTTGATTCCCAATTTTCTAAAATGATCAGTTGGTATTTAAGACCATAATCCAGTTGTTGGTGTAGTTTGAGAAGCAAGAAGCATATTCCAAGGGGCTCAGACAAGAAGTCGAAGTCTGCTGCCAGGGCTGCTTGCTTCAGCAAGGATGAAAGGTTCCTGTCTCCTGCCCATGGAATTTTCATCGCATTATGATATGCTGCTTCTCCTCTGAAGAGGGACTTTTCTTTATGAAAGATCCTCACTGTCACTTTCACAGTTTCTCTGAAACAGAAAGGCCACAAAGTCTCTGTAGTGTAAATGAGATACCATGCTCTTAAACATGCTGTTCCAATATTATCAGTATCATCTACTGAGAAGAGCAGAGCTAATAGAGCCCTCACAGTTTCACTCCAGAAGGTCACAGGCAGTGCCAGAGTCCTCCACCCTCCATCACAGAGCTGAGCACAAGAGCATTGAGCTCCCCTGTGACTGCTCGGATCTCGGTCACACCCAATGGTCACTGCCTGTGATCCAGATATCATCTGCAGGCTCTTTGCTGCTCCTTTACACAATAAATGTGCTTAGCCCCTTGGAACTCTATCAAGCCACTGGGTATCCCTGCACAAGATTCCTGTCACAGTAACAGAACGTACAGCAGTATTAAAGACAAATGATGCCATGGTCCCATCTGGTCTCCCACTCCAAGCCACTGCTGTCCTGTTGGGCTGTGCATCCATGTAAGGACAGCAAAAATGACTGCACAGTAAGACTGATTCTTCTCTTCTTCCCGTGTGAGGAATGTACCTACCGAACTCTCATCTTGTGTCCAGATCTTCTTCACCAGTGAGCGGGATAAGTGGTTGCACAGTGAAACAATACGGTACGAAAGCTGTGCAGAGAGGGAGGAAAACCAATTTGACCACACATATCCAGTGCAGACATATCCAAACACATTTCATTAATTTACTGCTTATTAAAAAAATTACATTCAAGCTCTATCTTGCCCTCTGATCCCACCAGGCTTGGGAAGCCACATGTGAGAAGGATTAAAGGCTCACTGTCATACCTTCCATCGCCTTCTAGCGTATTGCCTTTTGAAATTTTCCATGTTAACAACAGATGATTTACGAACCAAAGCCTGTTGCTTGTCCATGGGCTGGAAGATAAAAGGGCAATTTTATTGTTTAGGTCCCTTTGGTGCATAAAATATGCAAGATACCTCATGTGGAGCTGGCTGAAAGAAAGCTGGGGAAGCTGCAGATTCATACAGGTAAAAGCAGAAGAAAAAGAAATCTACCCCACTCTGGGCCTAGACAGGACCCTTTTGATTGTAAATAAAATCCTAAAAATAGCAAGTGCTAAGGCTATGCTTTCACTTGGTAAAGTTACTAAGGTGCTTCTTGTACACACCTGCCCCATCTCCTTTTTCTCTGGATGACATCACTGTAATAAAATGGGACAAATGTAGCTGTCATGTAGTATTAGTGACAAGGATACATGCTATCTGAAAAAACTCCAGCTTTGTCCTTTAACCATAGCTAGAGTATGAGAGCACAAGGTTGACACCCTGGCAATAAAATAATTGCAATATCTGACCATGGAAAAATAGGAACAAAAAAGAATACAAATCAGAATTCAGACATGTGCCTAGCATATTGGATGTCAACCTGGTGTAAAGGAACAGATGTTCCACAAATCCTGACACAGTCCTTCTGAAAGGAAGCACATTTCAATTCCAAAAGCACATCAAAATTTGCATAAACCATAAAATCAAATCTGACAGATTGAGAGGAAAAAATGATTCAAAACCAGATCAGGCAAGAGTGAAAAGAGAAAGGCCAGGAATCAGCCCATCAAAGAGTATGCAGTGACCACCATTCCAGCTGTTCTGATCTGCATAAGTAGGAGGTGGATAACACAGAAATATTTGTACTGAACTGGACTGGAATGCAACCAGGCCATGCACTTAAAACAGCAAGAGTACCAAAGGAGAATGGAAAACACATCAGTGAGGATTTAAACATCTTTTTCAGCAAAATAATTTAAAATGTTTGAGACAACAAATTCACTTTTCTCATCAAATGCTGTAGGTTTAGCATTTTTGCAGATATCTCAGCAGCACTTCAAGGAGCTAAGCTATCAGGTGGACCTTCTTCTCATTTAGATGTACACACCTTTTGCATTCAACAGTACTGGGAGAGTTAAGCATTAAATACAATTTACTCATGCTGCAAACAGCCAGCATGGTGCAACAGGCAAGCAGAAATCAATCTGAAGTGGAAAAATGTCACTGGCTAAATGTCAGCTGTACAATCATTATGAAAAATCTCCCAGTGCCCTTTCAGCAGCAGAACCATCACCGACTCTAAATAACTCACTTTACTGCAAACTGCTAATAACCACCTCTCCATTTTAAGTACCCTGCAACCCAATGACCTTGTCATTCTCTCAATCATCAGGATCTCTTCTCAAAGGCAGTGTGTGATTTAGCCTCAAGGACCGAGTCCCAACAACATTATCCTCAGCCAAACATGCTCAGGAACAAGGGGGGGTCTCATTTAATGCTCCTTCTCATTGTGTCAGTGCATTTGTTCATAAAGAAAATCGATATGAACGAAGAATATGAGATCATGGCTGAGGGGAGGCAGACTCTTTCTTGAGAATGTTTTCTGCAAATTCTAACTCTCACTAGGCTTTAAGTTACATTTTAGGAATTAAAGCTCTCTCCCCCTGACAATAAAATCCTGTGTTCCAGTTCCCCTGGACAGTTTTTAATGGGTCTTCCAGCTCAAAGGAACCTGCAGAAGCATTCTGAAACAATAAAAATGGAGACATGCAAAATTCTCAATACTATTTGTCACAGTAGAGCCCAGTTCTCCCCAGCCATCAGCGCCAGCTTGCCAGGGTCACATCCTGGCTATCTACACCACTTTGAAGCTTTTGAAAAATTCACATATTGTGCCAAGAACAATGCCACAGAGAGCACATGCAGTTTCCATCCTCCTTCAAGTACAATGATGGGAGCAACAATATCCCAAGTGAACAACAGTTTTCACGACTCTGAATTTGCATCAACCTCTGCATATCTTTGTGACGACATGGCAGTAATGGGTCAACTGTACTCTGCAAAAATTGGATGAGAAGCATGCTTTTATCTCTTTATCTCAAAGTAGGAAACATTATTCTTAATCATGTTAGGAACAACAATTCAGTTTATTTAGGTCATTAACTTCTCTGCAAAAGGAAGAGGAAGGAGGGGCAGTGAAAGGTATACGCTTATATATATATATATATGTAAAGATTCACTCTAGCTGGACTTGAGCTATTATCTCACTGATTCTTGTAGAGGCAAACAGTCATCTTGCAGCAAATGCCCACAGAAACTTGGAATCTTTTTCAGTCACTAACCACCAGGGAACAACTGCATCCTGCATAAATAATTATTTATTGTGTTCAAAAATGAGATTAGTACATCTGTGTATATTAATACAGTATAACCAAATGACTTCTTTGAAAAACAAGACAGGGCATGATTCAAGGTTGGATCAACTTTTCTTTTACTTTTTAAAACCTAAGAAGAAAAAATCTTTATAGCAAGAACACTAGTCTCAAATGCCACACCGTAGATTAAGTTAGTTGTAGCTTTGTAATTTTCACTGTAGAAAAAAAACCAGAGGACTATGTTATCACTTAGTCACAAATTGACATTTGCACTGCAAATTACACAGTCATTTGAACATTACAAATTCCCAAGGGTGTCTTTTGAATAAGATTGCTTTGGTATAGGACAGGAAACTCAGCTGTTGATTAATCTTTTAGTTTAAAATTCACCTTACCTTTGATGGTAAGAGTTCACCCTGCACAACTGGCTTAAACATTAATCCTAACATTCCTCATTGGCAGCCATTTTACAGAGAATTTCCACAGTACTAGCTAAATGTTAAATTACTACACCATTTACTTTATTTTACAGGACAGATTTAACCTTTGTAAATATTTGTCTCATAACATGTATAGAACTGCCTGCACCAGGGCTACCCAACTCTTTCCTTCAGCTAACCAAAGATGCTATCAGGGGATTTTTATTACTTTCCAGGCACCCAATTTCTAGTAAGTACAGACTGACTTATTCTTTATTCCACATTATTTACCTAGTAATCTCTAGGAACTGTAATACGTGATGCAGAGTAAAATATAGGCAATACCAAAGGCTTTGGCATTAGATGTCTGTATACCACTGTGATAATCTTATTCCTGCAAGTTCAGACACTGAACACAGAAAAAAAAAACCCAAACAACTTCAACACTACAAACCACTGAGAGATTATGGCTTTGGTCAGCAGCTTGTACAATACGTCAGAACTTATACTTTAATTCTAGGTCATGTTTTTCTGTAGAATCTATGCACTGGAATCTTTGTAAACTGATGTACATTGAAACAAGCAACAAACCCTGCACTTAGCCTGATCTCCGTGTTACTGATGGGATTCTGTCACATCAAGATTCAACTCTTCAAGGAATTCTTCACAGCAAGATCAATTTAACAGCTCCATTAGTGATTCATTAATATCTTTGTCAAAGTTTCCATTCACACAAGCTTCATTTCCCAGCTGAAAACTGCTCATTAAATCCTGTATCCACTTGAGTTCCTCAGAAAGTTCCTGTCTGAGGGATTCATACTGGCTCTGCAGCTCAGCGTATTTCCCGCACACGCCTGCGAGACTGGCACCAACAGCCTCAATATCATTGTGCAAATGCCTTCTCAGGGACTCCGTTTTACGGTATTCATATTTCAGCTGGGACAGCTTGTGTCTCACACTTTCACCCTCTTCTTTATACCAAGCTTCTTTCTCATTATAAATGGAAAGCAGAGCATCCATGTCCTCCTGCAAGGAATTGTGGGATGCAGCCAAGGTGCTGAAACCCTGTTCCACACAGGAAATGTCCTCTACAACATGGGCAAAGTGCTCAAAGTTGATGTAGGTGTTGTTGGGGAGCATGCTCGAATGGCACTTTATGGTGTACTCCCTCAGGCGTTTTGTCTTCAGCTGCGTGTTCTCCACCTTCTTGTTTTCCTGGACTTTGGTTTCATCTTTCAGCTGGTGAGTCGTCAGACAGAGGAACCAATATTACTGAACGTTTACAAGACTGCAGCAGTTCAAAAGATCTACACAAAGCATGCAGCCTGGGCTTCCACAATGCTGGGAGATTCTTTTCTCACAAAGGTTTTCCTTCATGCATTTGATTAAAAGAAACAAACACCAAACACCCAAGCCCAGAACTGAATGTGACAATTGATGTGCATTCATTCCAGTGTGGTAAGTCCAAAGAACAGGGCTGCAACTTATTTTCATGCTAACTTTAGCAATTAACAGTGTTAAAGCTATCAATATTTGTATGAGGAAAACCAACAACCCTAAAACCATTCCAATTAATGTTCTGTGCAATGCAAAGCAAAAACTGAATTTCAAAAATCCTCATTAGTCATGCTGAGACTAGCTAAATGTATTTTCAATAAGAGACTTATCCACAAAAGCAAGCAATGTTTATGATTAAAAAATACATACAGACACACAAATGTAAGCAAACCAGAACGTGGGGTACAGCAGTTCTCTCTTCAGAGAAATTATATTTTCCATACTGATTGCAGTCAACTCTCAATTCAAGAAAGCACTAAAGCCAAGACACAGTATATGCCCATGCAAACAGAGAAGAATGGAAAAATGCAAAGCTCAGTCCAATATGGGATATTGTAATGTGCAATAAACACAGAGCTTTATTACTCTCTTTTTGAAAGTTATGATAATAAAGGACGTCATTTGCAGAAATCCAAGGATTTTTCCCAGTACATCTCTTTGAGTCATCCAGCCTCACAAAGTACTTAGAGGGCAATTTTCCATTTAACACACCAGTAAGAGTGAGAATACGATCTCTGCCTTGCCCATGGAAAAAACAAAAATATTTTTCTTTATTCAGTCTTACCGTTATCCATGGATGAGACAGAGCTTCCTGAATTGTAAGCCGCTTCCTGAAAAACAACACAAAAAGTCTCCAAAGACTTGAATGAGAAACACTTGGTACAGAGGTCCATTGACCCACACTCCTCCCAGGCCTCCTATGAAGCATTTATCAGGATAATTCCAGGACAAACCCTCATATTTCAGGGTTATGTTTCTCCCTGAGGCACACCACTTCCATGCAGTTTAGTTACTGTTCTAAACTTCAGTAGGTAACTGTCCTTACTCCACACAACTTTCAGTCTTATTTCATCGAAATCTACCTGTACTTTTGTGCACCCTTCCATAAAAAGTAATACAAGATTCCTTTGTTTTGTTCATCCAACATGCTTAGAAAATACATTCTTGCTATACACCTTTATATGACTGTGTCTGAACCAACAGTAATTATACCAGAGGTAATCAACAAAGTTGTCCTTTGGAACACAGTATTACAATACTGCAGAAGCTGTTGTTTCCTGAAGGCAACATTTCGGAGAGGAATACTGCAATCAAAGTGGATCAAACCTAACTTCCTTCTGCATTGTAGCAGTTTGGTGAACAGCACATTAAGAGCACTGAGAATCGAAACACAGCATTGCACAAGGCACCATGTCTGTACATGGGACAAATACCAACAGCACTGACTTCTCCGTGGAGCTGCTAGACCTGTGCAAAACTCTCATCAAACACCTACTCTACCCCACATGGAGGCCTAAGGATTTGCAGAAATCTTCACTGAACAGCTCCTTCCTTCTCTCTCGTAGCTATTTTCTCTCCTAATGAAGCCATTAGAAAGAATCACAATGGTCTGACTTTTCTTGAGAACAAAGAAGGTTACATGGAAGGAGATGCTACTTTCATGGGCACTTTATTAAAAGCAAGAAAAACTGGAAAAAGAAAGACTGTGGTTCCTGTAATCTGGGAACAAAGATCTGCATAGCTGCCACACAAATGCTAGGTGACTGCCACAGATACAGAGACTTAGAACAACTCCATATCAGCACATGATTTTTCTGGCATTACACTACTAGGGCATATTCTGGGATGGTATCACCTCCTTGGAAGTAGTTCATAAGAGACTGAAATAGTGGAGCGGTTGTTACCCTGAGCTCAAGATTGTGCACACCATTTTCAGCCTTTCAGCTACACCCTACTGTGCCAGCTTGACTCAGGTGATAATTCATTCCTGAACATGTCATTTAGCTGAGGAGATTTGGTTCTTCTCCTCAGGGTTTCTGGGTGCAGTGATTAACTTGGGGCACAGCAGCATCCTCCTATCTTGAGCTTGACTGGCAATACACGCTGCAAGAAAAGCTTTTTCACTTGTAACGCCACATTTCACCAGGTTTATTTTAGAGACAAACGGGTCTTTCCTGTATATATTTGCTTACTGTGAATATTTGCTTACCGTGTATCTTTCACCAGCAGTTTCTGAATAAAGTCTTTTGCCAGATCACTAGTATTGCTGAAAAATTCTTCATCAAAATCATAATTCACAGCTGTGATGTTAGCAAGTGTTTCTTGTTTAGTTTCTCCAAGGAAAGGTGATGCACCACTAAGCCTAGATAAGCCAGAAAGATGAATCAGTTGGAAAAACAAGCAGCAGAAGTCCCCTAATGAAATTACAGCGACTTCCTATACTCTTAGGACATTTATGGCTCTTGTGTTGAAGCAGCTCTGCCATGCAGGAAAAAACAGGGCCAGCTTTGTCTCACTATAGCTGTGGTTATGAGCTAGACTTGCATGGAAAGTCTCTAGTGCAGCACTAATGCATGCACACAGATTCTCCTCTCCTGAGTGTCTCATTGAAGTCATTGCTAATCAAACTAGAAAAACTCTCCTCAGCTGAGGAGAGTCTCTATCCCTGTGAGCCCACAAAGACCACCAGGCTGAAGCTTTTATAACCTTCAAGCAGATAATGTAGTGTTTCTATAGTTTTTCTTCAGGAAGGAAAAGCTCTGTCTCTACTTCTTTTCTCTCTGCAAAGCTGCTGATGAGTTCCTGCTACAGTGGGTAGAGAGAGACCTTTCTCAGCTGGAAGCAAAATATAATGTATGATCAGAAGCCAGGCATATGGCCTTGCCTAGGAACCAGCTCCACTGGAGAGGCAGAGCCATGCTGCTCAGTAAAAGGAATCCACAAGCAAAAGGGCTTTGGCTGCAATAAAATCCAACTGTTTCTGAACAACATAAAATTTCATTCTCTTCGCACCCTGTTCCAAATTCAAGGATATAATGGAGACAGCATCATAATAAAATGCCATTTAGCAGCAATCTTGGTTTAAGAAAAAGCTTTCCTCCTGCTTGACCTGTCAGCTGTGACTGTCGATCTTCATCTTTGATGACTCTGCACCTCTGCTCCATAAAACTCGTGTCAGAACAGAGTCATCCCAGACCTCTCCTGCCCTGCCTTTCCTCCAGGCTCCTCCTCCCCGAACACAAAGGGATGCTGACTTGCAAAAGTCGGGTTTATGGGAAATGTTATTTATACCAAGGAGCTTGACCTCCCTCCTTTTTTATAATCTTCTGGGCTATTATTGTGCTTATCTACTATGCCCAGCTTTGATAACACAGTTTCAGGATGCAGCAGGCTCAAAACAGGACTGCAGCAAACCCCAGGGAACTAAACTGAGGTTTTGAATACTAAACTATTTCCTTACACGATCCCCCTCTCAACAGACTTTTTACCTTGTCTGTATTGCCACCACCAGGTTGACTGGGAATATTGGGAGATAAGCAGAAAGTTAGATGGGACCACCTGAGCCTTTCAGCCCAATCCCCAGCTACCACGTGGTTTTATCCACAGAATAAACACTCAAGTGCATAAACTGCTTCCTTGCCCTTCTAGAATCATACAACACCACCAAAGCATCAGACAGCAAGAGAGCATGAGTGAGGTCCTCCAGCTGTCTTTGATGCAGTAAATTTAATCTCATAAACCACAGTCAGTCTCAATTCTCAAGGGGTTTTACGTACTTCCTCTTAAGCCTTAGTTCCATTTCTGCTGGCTACAAGCAGACATCTCTTTACAGACCATGGGCTTTGCTCCAAAACTGAAGCTTGGAAACCTGCCCCAGGGCCTTGGTTTCTTTTCCCTTTCCCCAAATTATGTGGTGAAGCAGCTGTAATTCCACCTTTTGGGCCTTTGTTGGAAGCTAAAATCAACAGTGCTCTATGCTCTGATTTCTTTTTTTCTCTTTGGGACTCAGTTTTGAAACTTGTGAAATGGGAAAATTCTCAAATCCTAATATCCAATGCAAATGACTTTTTTGTCATATCCTGACTCAGTGCCTGTAAACATGAACCAGCAGACCTCAGTAATAAAACCTTTACAACTCATTGAATCACTCCAGAGTTACTGAATTGAGGACTTGGATGCATTTTGATCTCTACACCTGATGATGACATCCATTTGATTGCTGCCACATTTGCTGAAGTAAGTGGTATCACAGACACACCTCACTTGGAACACTTCTAAGCAAAAGGCTTTAAAATTAGGAGAATACAAGTTGAACACATGCAAATTTCTAATTCATAGACTATCATGCAAACTGATCCTTTCCATCATAAAAAGCATGCTCTATTTTTCTGATAATTTGTAAGGAGACATTTTTCTACCTTAATGACCACAGCAATCATTAGTAGCCAAGCAGATAAAACAGATCTCCTGCGCTGGATGCAGTACAGGAGTTGCTCTCTTATTCTGCCCCAGCACAGTATAACAGGAAGACTTGAGGAGCAGCTGGCTCTGTGCATCATGAATCACATGCTAAGTGATGCACGTGCACCTGCATGCAGGTGTTTAACCTCATGCTGCTTAACCTCAACTTCTAAGTTTTCTCTCATCAAACAGGAACACCCATTTTACAAATTCACAAAGTTTAATGTCCTGGCAAGTAAAGGTGTGTCAGTGCAGACCAGAGTGCTGATAAAAAACAAGGGTCTGGACAGTATTTTAAATCCCTTAACCTGAGCTTGGGCTCAACCAATACCCCAAACTTTTCTTTGCACTGCCGAAAAGAAGGGAATTTGTTGCACTAGATCTGATTCCTCAGACCCTATCTCTCTTTTACAGCTTTTGGGGTATAACCCTTGTGTACAGGCCAAAATTTATTTTCCACACTAAAAAGACAGTCCTTCCCCTTCAACCCTCTGTACTTGTCCTGACCCCTGAGCCGTGTAGTGCAAATCCATCTAATACAAGAGTCCACCTTCTTCAAGCCTGGCAGCAAGTTATTCCTCTGAATATCACAAGGAACAGCCAAAGTTGAGGGTGCAACATTCCCAGCAACCAGTGTCCACTCCCTGCTCCCCAGGAGCCACAGGATTTCAGTGGAAGCAGTTAGGGTCAAGGATCACTGATCACTCCTGCAATTCTCATGTCAAGTGAGAGGAAAAGCAGTGAGTGCTGTTCCTCTGTTGTATGCATCCACAAGCAGTCTCACGAGCAGTTTCCCAAATTGTCAAGCTCCATCTTAAAACTCTAAACTGCTTGTCCCCAGATGCCCTCAGAAACTCAATTCTTTGAGAGCCTGAGCATAATTCCCTCCTTTTATTTATTCATCACCAGTTGACACAGTTTTCTTCTAAAGAAAATCTGTATCTACAAAGTGTTCTGTGATCTATTTTCCCTTTATGCTTCCTGACTATAATGATAACCACAACCAGCTTTTGCCTTACTAGCTTTAACAAACCCTTTTATTTTTGTCCTATAAATTGAATTCTCAGTTCCCAGAGTCAACTTCTCTGCTCCTCTTTTGGCTTAAATTCACCTTTTTAAAATGGGTGACCTTATTTATGCATAGTAATCTGGACTGCTGCCTTTACAAGCAAATAAAAACTTCCCTGTTCCACCTGAAATAACCGAACTTGTAAATGAGACTGTTACACTTTCTGTTTCTATGCTCTCATGCTGGTAGCTCACAGTCATTCCAGGAGCAATTAATCCTCTTGGCTTTTCCGTTCTCTACCATTTGGAACTGATGAGATCCCATAAAATGCAGAAACGTCCAGTGATGCCAGGGGCACTTTTTTTTCCTTCTGCTCAGGAGGCTCCTCATTTTTTACTCCTTATTTTAAATTGAAAAGGCTGCAGGATAGCCCCTGTTCTTTAGAGAAACCCTTGCCCATGTGTGCAGGTCCCTAAATGACTGAAGAGAAGAACTCTTCTGTACTAGTGCAACAGAGCTTTAGGAACATTTCTACAGGAATGAATCTTTTGTACTCACAGTATGTAGGTGATGACTCCTATGCTCCTAAAAAACAAAAGACATTAATTGCAGGGGTTCTACATGACCAGTATTCTTCCTAATGTGCAGAATACACAAAAGTCAATAGTAGCTGCAACAGAGGTAGGAGAACCATTGTGGCTTTAGATAACTGCTAACATCTCTTAAAGCACGGAGTTTTGGGGAAAAAATAACTTTACATATAACATTAAGTAATGTGAATATTTGAAGTCTCTGTGTATTTCTACTCAAGTGGGTACACATGAAACACAGAGGAGCAGAAGCAGGATGTTTGATTTGGGGTGATCTCTTTTGCCTGCCTTCCCAGCAGGCAACATTAGTACACAGGCCTTCTCTGCATGAAGGGCTGTTATAAATAAAGCTGTCACAAGCTCTGCAGGAAGATGTTTCCTTCTCAGAGTGCTCCTCTGCATGGACAGTGGCAAACAGTCAGCTCTGGAACTGCCATCACTCCAGTTTTTCAATGTAATTTTGCAAAAATTAAGTATTTATCTTTTAATTTAAAAGAATTTTAATTTAAAAATGGAATGGCAGAATAAAGACTCATTAACTATATTTAAGTTTCTTTGGCTTTGTTGTTGTTTTTATTTGTTGAGGTGCAATGGATTATATTAAGAACAAAATAGGAAAAAGTAGAGTAACCAGGGAAGAAAAGTACAAACACAATAAAAAACTTACCACATGTCTGCAGCTAGTCCAAGTGGTTCATAGTTTACAATTTCTGGAGCTGTAAGAAATATTTAATCAAACAGCAGCAACTGAAATAATTAAATTTTAGTAGGCTGGAGTAGCAGGCCAAGAAAGGGGGAGAGGAAACAGTTAGGTACCGAATATATTGTTTATAATTTTACAGCCCAAATAGGAGTTCAAGTTCACAGCTGTTCAGAAGAGATTATGTAGAGTAACTTGGAGCATAATGCAACTCAAGAATAAGGGTAAAACAGACATTTTATAGTAATTATACTGCAAATTACAAAAAATAACAAATTATTTCCCCTCCCAAGAATGTTGCTGCCCCTCAGTATAAGCTTTTGTTTTGTTTTTTTAACTGGTGCCATTATAGCAAGTTTGTAAAGGCTAGTCAGAATGAGCCCTTGAGCAAGAGATTGAAATTACTTGCCAGACTACACAGCTATCCATGTCAAACTCTATTATCTTTATAAGAAACATTTCCTCATTGGAAAATATCCCTATATAAGACTGCATGCAAGAGAAAAGAGCAAGGGTGAAATAAGTTGAAAAAGAGATCTATGACAGCTGTGTTTAACTGGAATATTAATTACAATTCTCTACCCAGCCCCCAACAAACCCCAAAATAGAAACTAGTAGAAAGGAGTAGGATTAACCAAAAATCCAAGCAAGACAGATCAGAATTATGACTGGTGAGGAAGAAAAAGAGAGCCACATGGAAAAATGTAAGGGGAGATGAGGGGGCTCAGCAGGTGTACAGCATGAGGTAGTTTTATTTACAAGCCATGACAGAGATACCCATGTAATTGTGCATTCATGTACCACAATACAGAGCTCTACTTACACCAGGCAACAGAAAGAGATTATAATTTGTATATGCAGAGTGTCACAATCTCAATCCTGAATTTACATCTCTAAATATTTATTTGGCAGCAGTCAAGTCTCACAGGAGTAGCACACCTGGTTTACAGAAAGCACCTTTGCCTATTCCAGAAAAATAATGTAAACCTCTAGATTTAAGTGGCCTTGACAGAAGTAAGATTTAAACTACTTCTATCCCTCAATTTTTAACTTTGACAAGATGTCTCAATTTCCTCTGGAATTTGCAGTTTAAGACAAAGGACCATGTAACTCACCTACGAACTCTGGAGTTCCGAATATGTTTTTAAAATCAACTCCATCTTCTATTTTGTGAGCCAGGCCAAAGTCAATGAGTTTGATGTGTGGAATAGGGATATCCTTGTCTAGAAGCATAATATTTTCAGGCTACAAATAACAAAAGATAGATCTACGTTATTAAAATATTAATATCTTGGGAATTAACAGAGTTTTCAAGTGCTTTTTTTTCCTTTGCATATACATCACCATAGAACAAGCAAAACATACCTGTGGTTAACCATTTTCAGTTCATTTGATAGAGGTAGCAGGTAGCTGAAGCAGTTCAGATGTTTGCAGACAGAATGCTAATGCCTGGCCCTGAGTGACAGCTGCACAGCACAATATTTTTGCTGACAGCAATTTTACTGATCTGTTCTTGGAATTTACACTTCACAATATTTGCCCAGTTGACTCTATACTGTATTGTAAGCCAATGGAAGATGTTTTGTTAAATGCTGAACCTATTCAGGGAAGGAAAAACTAACTTCTCTATGAAACTAAATTCACAGCTGCAACAAGGCCAGGAAAGATCCAGGATTTACCAGCTGAGCAGTCCAGAAAATGCAAAGAGTTGGGATCAGAGGTCCTAGATCATATATGATAGCAAGCTATTAAAAGAACATGTGGCATTCCTCACAGCATTGTAAGAAAAAGCTGAAGCTTGAACCATGAAAGCAAAACTAACATCTTTAACCACAGACTTTCCTTTTTTACCAGATACAATATATTCCATAAAGTTCTTTCTTCAACTAAATTTCTTAGCCTTAGCTACTCCCTACCATGGTCCTAATTCACAGCTTTCAGAGTAAACTATGGGCTCAATTTATCTCCCATGATGAGCTTTGATGCATTAA
This sequence comes from Sterrhoptilus dennistouni, assembly GCA_013397095.1. NCBI lineage: Eukaryota > Metazoa > Chordata > Aves > Passeriformes > Zosteropidae > Sterrhoptilus > Sterrhoptilus dennistouni. The sequence continues at coordinate 66,467 of VWZU01019344.1, read as the reverse complement.
TCTGTTATAACTTAATCACAAGTTCAAAGGCAGCAGTGAGAGAGTCTGATTCCCTGCTGGCAGCTGCCTGCCCTTTCCACAGCAGAATCTACCTTGGGAGCTGCTCCTGCCAACACATACTCTCAGTCAGAGTTGCACTGGGAAGCAGAGCATATGAATAATTTATTCTCATAGTCATTGGACCAAGCATGTTTTAGCCTCAGGGTAACAAGTTCGGTTTTCTTCCATGGATCTAGGGCATATATGTTCATCACAGACACATAATGTAAGCTTCTTTAGAACAGACAGAACAGACTGAAGTGGAAAAAGTCACTACCACTACCTCTTGGAGGACTGTTTTATTCTTTTTATTCCTTAAGTGGTATAAACCATTGTAGCTCCACAGCATCCAATGGAGCCCTGGAGTCAAGTGATGAGATAATGATGAACCATACTCTATCTAATCAGATCGCTGCTTAAAAATACATGTCTAATGTAACACTTGCTAAACTCCACACCTGGTCCTTTTATTTGATAGTCACTATAATGGAGGCTGTTAAGCTAGATAGTGTTAATACAAACACACTCCCCTGGAGAGAAACCAGACAATAATATAAACATGCCCCCTTAGAAAAAGAGCAGTTAGGCCAGACAGAATATAAACACAAGCCCCTAAAGGAGAAACCCTGGCAAACAGCTCTTTATGTTATGGTGAAGAAATGTGTTAATCGGTTATACCTCATTGGTTCTTTTTTACCCCAGCCGATTTTTCCCGATCCTTCCCCTGATTGGTCCCTTTCCCAGTTCCTCTTCCCATTGGCCATGTTGTGAAATCCCTCTCTATAATCCCACTCTCCTGGGACAAGGGACCCTCTTTTCCTGTGGACTTTGTGGAATAAAGAAGCTTTCCTGGAGTTCAGAAAGACCTTGTCTTCACTTTTAGTCCTGCGATAGCCGGGGTGGCAGCCTCACAAAGAGTAAATCACTGCATTTAATAGTGCACCTGAAGACTGATCACTTTGCACCTAAGGGTGCACAAAGAGCTGAATCATTCTCTGCCTGAGAGTGCCTGTGCCTCGGTCGATCTAGGTGTCTTTTTAAAGATGCTTCTAGCGAGGAAGATCACGGCACCTTCACCACCGGACCAGACCGCAACACACTATCAGTTAAATGATCCTTTACTTATGCTTTCTGATTTCTGTCTTGCAATTCTTGCACCATTTTCATTGACCACCTGACATTACTGGTATTAAATATCAAAATTAGCAGCTACAGATCAGCCAAATCCTAAATCAACATCTTTACCTTTAGATCAAAGTGAGCAATTTTCTTGGAGTGAAGGTAATTCACACCATCCAAAATCTGCTTAATGAACTTGGTTGCTTCCTCTTCACTCAAAGACTCCTTCTGTGCCAGGAAGTCAAAAAGTTCTCCTCCAGAAACCCTGCAAAATACACCAAAAAACATCGTGTTATCTCCTGCACCATAATCCATAAAGTGTAAGCACAGAAAACTAAAGCAGCGAAGAACTTCAATACAGTTAGAAAAAGTCTACTCCTGCAGACAATCATGAGTTTTGTGTTCTAGTCCCAGGTGTGCCCAAACTTCCTTTTGACTTCAGCTCTCTTCCCTCTAAATTAAGGACTGGCTTTTTCATTCATGCTGCAAGAATCACAAAGGACCAGAACCAGAGTTACATTGTTTGCTGAATCCCTAGACATGCAACTATTTCGAAAGGTCAACTTAACCACTTCAACAGCTATTTTTCAACATTTTCGTTTTGTATGAACAAGCTGTAAGAGTCAACAACTGCTGAAGAATTACTTTTCTTAGCGGTTGCCATCATAACCTGTGGTTGAGGAAAATGTGCCAACAGTATCTCTTTTTTTCCAGCACAGCCATTATCCTGTTCTATTAGAAATTCTTGCCTGACATAACTAATAGGAAGAATTTCTTTGGTGCTGAATTTTTTAAGAAAAAAGCAGATTGTAGCAGGCTGGAAGGTAGCAAAACCAGTTTTCCCAAATCAAGGAAGTGCTCTAAGTTACTATGAGTTTTCTCATCAAAACTGAAAGCCATTCCACTCTTATTAGTATATAAGACTTTATTTTCATTTCTGCACCTTCTACTGAGAGTCCCAGTGCTATTTTTCTGTTTATCTGACACAAGAGGACCTAAATATTGAATTAGACATTGTCTGCAGCTATTATTCATGATTATGTTTACATTTATTGTTCCTAGTCATTAATATTATTGTTTTATTCTCATTCAGAGTCACTTTTGAGGGCACCCACAAAACAGTTGCTACTCTTGGTGCACCACCACCTGCACTCAGAGTGCAAGCAAAGGACCTAAGAGACACTACAGTCATTTTGGAAAACTAGCTCTTGGCCCTGTTGCCCAATGAACAGCCTGTCAAAGCACTGGCAGGTCGAAATGCTTTGAGTTCCTCAGGTACTGTGAGTCACAAACAAGTTAGATACACTGGGTGCTCCAGAGGTCTTTGGGGAATCACTCCTCTGACACCAAGCTCCTACACAACACTGGTGCTGACAACATGGTGATTTTCTATTCTGCCTCTTTCAGAGGAAGCTACTGTCAACAGCTACAAAATCTGCAAGGACAAGACCACTGTAAGCAAAGACAGCATGTCAAAAGCCACAAAGACATTTGTGTCTTAGCTTCCCCTGCTGTTCCTGTGGGTGACACCTCACTTTGTTGTTCCAGAGACTTATACTGGGCATAGTGACTTGCCCATTGATTACTGGGTATTTTTTCACACCTCGCACATAGTCGGAAAGTTTTCTAAGCAATGTCAGGCAGGACTCTTCACCTGGGCAGAAGTCACTTGATGCTTTAATTGTTACAACTAAATGGCTGGCAAACAAAAATAGGCTTATATGACCCAGAAATACGTTGCAACTGCTGCCTTCGGCTGCCACTTTCTCCTTCTATTAATCTCAGTTATTCAACATGTAAGACTATTACTTGAGCTCTTGATTTTCTTTTCTAGGTGATACCTACCAAGGGTCTGAGCACTACCATCAACCTTTCTGGACAGGTTTTGTTGTACCCTGTACAACAGAGAACACTGTCTCCTTTCCATATTGTAGTAGGTTTAGAGGGCTTGGTTCAGTAGTGCAACAATTACTACAGACTACTGTGACAAACAAGTACAGAAATCTGTAAGAGAAACCTGGAGTCTCTTGGTGAAATCTGTGTATAGTGAGCAGACAAGTCCCGTTTATTTAATGATTTCTATTCAGAGTGCACTTAAGCAATCACCCCTGGCAGACACTCCATCCAGTCATCAGGAAGCCAGCTGGACTGGGGTATGTTCTTTGATTTTTCTAGAATGTAACCACATAGGCACACTGTTCTCTCTTCCTCTTTTACCCTGCAAAATCCCCTTGGTGATTGTTTCTTAAGTTGGACTCTTTAATCTCCCTGTGGCCAGACAACAGCCCAGCCCCAGTCCTGCAGAAGTAGGTTCCACTTCAGGAGACCTCCCAGGCTCAGCCACTTTGGCAGAGCCCTTCTGCTCTGCACTGAGTGTTCAAGGAAACCTTCCTGCTTGGAGGAGACTGGCAACTCCCTTCAGAGCAACCTCCTTTGCTGCACAAGCAATGTTAGAAAATAGTTCAGCTGCCCAGACTGGAGCTACTTTAATTCCCATTCTCTCTTGCTGCCTCAAAGGTGTGCACTTAAAATAGCTGGGTCAGCTGCTCAGGGCACACCAGGGAGTTTGCCCCAATGGCAACCTCACCAACGTCCTGGGCAACCAGCTATGCCCAAGACACAACTGGAGAAACTTCAGCCTGCAAGAACAAGGAGCACAGGATATTTACTTGAGAGCTCCTTGATGTATTTTTCCACTTCTCTTTAGTTTACACTAACCTTGAAGGAGGCTAGAGAGGGGGCTTTCCAAGCTACAGAATACAACATAAGATACAACACAAAAGTAAAGGAAACAAACAAACAAACAAGATTCAGAGAGCTCAAAGTATCTTTGCTACTTTATTGACAAAAGACTTCCTTCTACAATAACCACATAAGCATTTCATTTTCTGAAGATCAGAGATGGGCATACATGAAAAACACTATATTAATCTCCAGTCTCTTGAGGTATAACCTAAAACATTGGCCTAGGCTGTAGAGATCTTAAAAGAGTAATCTAAAGGAAAATTCAGGAGAAGAGATATGATGATATCTCATTAACAAAGTCTCAGGCTTTAAAACCAGGCTTCAGTAAACTGTACCTAGAGAGTGGTAAGCAGTTTATTGCAAGATCATTCTTATCCAAGTTATACACCTGAATTCAGAGAAACCCCCAAGGCGAAGAGATTTAGCAATCCCAAAACCAGCCATTATGGAATCACAGAAAAAACCCCAACACTTCAAGTACTAATTCCTTTGCAGTAAAACACTCATAGCTGTATCAAGTTACATTTGAACATTCAGGGAGGTTTGTTTTCTAAATGCAATTTAGAAATTCTGCAAATGCTCATTTCTCAACTGTTACAGAATTCCTTCCTCTGGTGCCATCTCTTGTGGAGGCCCCTGCCTCCGAAGAGGACATTGAAAGAGTCATGCACCCTGCACTCCCTTGGAGAGCAGACAGTGCACGAGCACCCCCCAGCTTTGGATTGGCTACCCCAGTTCTGTTCCCTGGTTGGTCAGTTCTGTATCCTTCCCTTGATTAGTCCAAGTTTCAATCCCCTAATTTGTTTATTAATGTTCTCCCTGATTGGTCCCTTTCCTCAGTTTCTAACCCCATTGGTTGTTGGTAAAACCCCACCCCCTTTGGTAGGTGCATAAAACCCTGACAGCCGAGCCCTCTGGGGTCTTCAGTTCGGCGGCGGTGCTGGAATAAAGAAGCCTCACGGAAACCATCCCTGGCTCCCGTGTTTCCTTCTGCGCCGCTTGGGATCACCCCCCCCCCAGGAATAACAGCCTCCAACAGCTAAAGCCTTGTCCGGACTGATAGTCTTGGACTTCACAAAAGAGCTGAAATCCACCGAGGTGCCCTGCGCCACCTGGGCTGAGGCTGCCTTACTCAACGCAACTCGCTAGGGAAGGTCGCTGCCCTCAGAAGAGCTAGCTGGAGGCAGAGGCGGGTGGCGATAATCTCTTTCCTTTTACCATGTCAACATGGAAGCAAGCAAATGATACCTTTACTTTTCCTTTGATGTCCAATAAAAGACAAACAACAACACTGCCTTACTTCTTGGATAGAGCTGTTTTGTGTACACAACCCTGACACTTACCTGTAGAGGAGACACTGGTGTATCAATCCAGCCTGCCTCCAGGCTGCTTCTGCTTGGGAAAGCAGGCTCTAGGCAGGGCCCAGGACACAGGGAACAACACCACCACAGAAAGCTGTGGGGAGCAAGTCCCTGGACAATGCACAGAAGGAAAGAGAAGCTATGTGCCTGCCAAACTGCACTTCACAGCAATGGACCTGGCACTGCTCTTGAACAGGAGAACCAGCACCTGCCTAACTACCCCCTCTGAAAAGAGGAGATAGTTTTGCCAGCACTGTGAGTATAAGAGAGGGTCAACATTTCAGATTAATCCTCTTCTAAATACCAGGGCAGCTTATTTAATTACCCAGCAATACTAGGGCCATTCTTTTGAAGCTGAAGTTCACTGTAGATTACCATAAGATTGGTTGGCCAGGTGCTTTAACACTTTCTTTGATAAACAGCAGGGAATATGAGACTCTGAGAGCAGGGTGTCAGAGAGGAAGAGATAATCTATTTACAGAGAGAATTGAATTAACTTTATTACCATTACCAATTACCATCACCCTCAATTTTTATACAGCAGCTGAATGAAGAGGCCTTAATTAGGTCAACATTCTGTTGCATGCAGACTTTTACAAACTGCCATATGCTACATCCTGACAAAAGGACACCAAAATGTTTCAGGCCACATGAGGACAGGAAAAAGCAGAAGGCAATGAAACAGGAGGTTGCTTTAGCTCAAAGTAGTCATCAGTGAGAAAGAGCAAGGTCCTTCCCTGTCTTCCAGAGCCTGGCTACAGAGACCAACATTTGGTCATAGATGAAGTTAACAGATGCTCATCATCACTCATATGTCATCTTCCAGCAGTCACACTAATCTCCAGGAATGCTCCCTGGCCTAAATGCTGGCTCCCCTGGAGAGCTCCCTCAGGAACAAAAGCCTCATTGCCTGGATTCCATACACAAGGCCCAGGCTGGTGTCCTAGGGAATATATGGTCTACTTAACTTCAACCACAGTGACTATATTTCCTGCCCCTAACACATGGAAAAATCGCATCAATTTGCATGTAGGAGTGAGGAGGTCCACTTGTCAGCAGGACCTAAATGGCAGTGGTTTGCCACCTCATATGGTGGCACAAGAGTAAACAGCTTTTTTTTCATTCCCATCCTGCTGCTGTTCATCCTCAACAGTCAATGTCTAGGGATTAAAAAACCCTCTTCCCTTGCCCTCTTCCCCTTTTCTTCTCTAGCTGATCTAAATAAGGAAAATATGAGAGTAGTGAGAGTAGTGAGAATGGCTGTGAATTTTGGAAAAGGCTTGATGGCCTCACATGTATTGAAAGAGATGAAAGAAGGAAGAAAAATGAAACATTTTTCCTGAACAATGAGCATTCAGCAGCCACTTGTACTTCCTCCAAGGTTCATATCAGGGCAGCCCTAGGCAGACATGAGGTAATCACTCCCTTAGTAAACTGTTTTCAAGTTGACAAGACTCCCTGGCTCAGTATCAAATGACCTCAGCTGATGTTCAGGTGAACCTGTATCCCCAGGGCACATGGACGAGCTGGGGGGGCCTGTTTACCACCAACCTCACTCAGTGCTCCTGCTGAGATTTGTGAAGCCTGAGAATGCAACAGCTCCATTTATCAGTGCTCCTGTCCTCCAGCAGCCTCTACGATGCTCTCTGGTTTCTGTTTATCTCAGCCATCCCTGCAGGGAAGAGTCCTTACTCACAGCTCCAGGATGAGGACCACATCTGTCTTGTTCTCGTAGATGTCGTGCAGCTTGACGATGTTGGGGTGCAGGATCTGCTGCAGAATGGTGACCTCACGCTCGATCTCCTCCCGGCTCACCCCGCGCCGGCTAGCCCGGCTCTGGCGCTTCTTGATGAACTTGGCAGCATATTCCATCCCTGTGCTTTTCTCTCGACACTTCTTCACTATAGCAAACTGGCCACTGAGAGGACAAGGAGACAACAAAAATGCTCTTAAGGCTTTTATATGACAGCTTCCCAAATAAGCCAGTCCTACTATACAAAGCCTGATCCTGCAAGCCCTGAGCAGCACTGCTGAGCACTACTAAGCTCGTTCTTGGTACAAGAGTGATGACTGTCAGGACTCTGCAGTCAAAGGTAGTAGAGCAGTAACAAGGTAACCTCCTACTGTGTCTGAAATTTAGCAAAACCAAACAATGACTAACAAAAGGAGTTAAAATCTCTAAGAAACAGTTTATTTTAAATGAGTAAGATCTGCCTCAAAAGGTTCAAGCTACCACTACTTTACTCAGTAATGCTTAAGACATTCAAGTCTGCAACACACCATTGGGTGCTCTGAAAGAACACACACACACACACACACTTAAAATATTTGTCTTAAGTATAGTACCTAGAGAAGAACTCAAAGGAATGATTACTCTTTGGATATGCAAAACTGGCTTCCAGTAACCAATTATCAAATTTAAAAAGAAAGTTTATTCATATTTATGCATTCACTTGATAATCTGGCGGTAAATATAACTAGAGTAAGTGCAGCTTTCCCACTGCACCTCAAGGACAAAGAATTTCCCACTGTACCAAACAGTACAGTGGCTGCGTTAAGGTTAAAAGGCATGTACTTGCAGTTTGCTAATAAAATTTTCCTCATCATGAGCTCCTAATATAGTCCAGCTGCAAAATTCCTGCCTTATCTCCTATGAATTGGCAGATCTCTAGTCCCAGAATACACATCTAGTATCAGATACTTCCTTATTCAGGACATTATAACCAGACTTGGAAGGAAAAGACTCATCTTACAGGTAACCATAACCTTTCGCTACCATGATTTTATCAGACAGGATCTCTTTATAAGAATCACAAACAAACTCTTTAAGTGCAGGCCCCACAACTACACTGCATAAGCTCTGAGCTGTTCCTGTTTTCAATGCTATTCTATCATTCACTGGCTTGGTAAATGAGAAATGCAAGTACAGTTGGTATTTAAATTATGCAGCATACATGGCAATTATATTCAGCACCTCATTAGATGCTGTACTTAATGCTTTATCAACACAGACATCAGATTGGAGTTTCTCTTAAACATACAAAGGCAAAGAAATTAAAAATTAAGGCTGTCACTTGGTGCTCAATTGCTCTCAAAGGCTCCCACCCTATGGCAGAGGCAGCCTCTCATTTTAGAGTTCAAGAAAATGCCACGCAGCCTGACATACTTCTTTTAGGCTTTCATTCTCATACATATCCTAACCCCTTCTCAGGAGAGAGGCAGGAACAGATGGGACAAGTGTAATTATCCCTTTAGGAATAATCATTCACAAATGGAATCAAGACTGTGGCCATTTGACACATGCTTTAATTGATTCATATTTCTCCTGCTTTTATCATTACCCACAAACCCTAAAGAAATTCTCACTACAAAATACCCAAACTTGCCTTAAACATTCTACTGAAAGTTTGTTTTGCAGTGCTGAGAGCTGCTTGTATAAAACATCGAAGGTTTCATGTTTTTCTTGTTTGTTTGATCATATTTTGCAGGAGATGCATCTTGCTTGGTTCAGACTTTCTGATGAAACATGGTATTAATGTTCCTGTGGTTGTTTCCTTGAATCCTCTCTAGGGACAATTTTTTTCAAAGTTCAGGAGAAAATATGTTTTTATGAGTACTGATTATGGGAACGAACACAGTCACTTTTGCATTTAGAAATTCCAATAATACTATGGATTTTGTACATTTCTGTTTATGCAAAAACTTACAAAAATAATAATGTCACAGCATAGGAATTCCTGTCTTCTCCTTTGACATAAATAATTGTCCCAGACTGTAAGTATTGCAGTACCAATTCCCTTGTAATCTACTATTGCTCCCCTGTGTGGCCACCAACACACACTGTTGCTGCTCCTGTCCCACTCTTCATGCCATTTCCCATCTCCCTTAAAAACAGGCTTTTGCATACAAGTCTTTAGTGGGACAGTTTGGGACTGAGGAGAAGAGGTTGCAAGCCACAGAGAAGGACACAAATGCTCAGTTTTTTAGCCTGTGACATTTATGACAGTTACAATGCAATTACAATTCATAGCTCCTGGAGGCTCATTCAACTATGAAACAAGAGGGTGCCTCACAGGCATTTTACAATCACAGTCAGACACTTTGGATTTCTCGTCATCTACAGAGATTATAAGGTCAGGAGCAAGACAACAGTGGTTTTGTGCCTTCTCATGCATCTGCATTCAGACCATAAAAATCAAACTCTGCCAGTTTCCAAAACTTTTGACCTAAGGTAGAGAAAAAACAGAAGAAAGAAAAGCATGTCTCCCTGACACCTAAGCTGACAGCATTGAGAAATTAAGCCATTTAGATAATTTCACATGGGGCATTTTTACCTGATCTTAGACTTGAAACTAGATTTCACAGCTCAGCTATCCAAATTTCAGCCAAAAGACCTTGCCAGAATTCATGGGTTTTAGTACAGCACTGAAATGAAGATGACTTGGATCATGAACAGAAGTATTTACAATATACACAGAATAAGCTCAGAGGTGAACACCTCTAGATGGAGCCTACCTGGACCTCAGTAAAAGCCTTTGGAACTGTCCCCCACAGCATTCTCCTGGAGAAACTGGCTGCACATGGCTTTGACATTGGTCTTTGAAGTCTTTTCCAAACTTAATGACATTACGATTCCTAATTTCTAAAATGTTTTTTTTCCAAGAAGTTACATTTCTTCCCTTCCAGTAATATTTTGGACAGCTGTGCAACAGCCTTGTCACACACTGAGCATCCTCATTTGTGGATATAACTCTTGAAGATGAACAAGAGCAGTTGCAACCTGTCAGTTATAATATAATTAGGTACAACACCAAACCTGTCCATCACTAATGGTGGAATTTATCCCAGCAATGAAGACAACCTATCATTTGCATTGCTGCTATCATGTAGGAGGTTTGTCACTGAATAAGAACACAGAACAATATTACTGGCTAGTTATGGAGTCTATTTTCAGAAGCATGCTTTAGAAGAGCACAAGGTCAGCTCATTCAATCATCATGCACTTCAGGAGACAACGTGGGAAGAAAGAAGCTGAACAATCCAGAATAACAGGACAACTTTTGCTCTTTGTCAAAGTTTCCTTTGAATGCTGGGTCTGGAGCATAATGCTCTGAGGCAGAATGTCACCCGAGAGCAAGAGCAGTGCAGCTGCGAGTCTGGAATGCCCCAGTGCCCAGCAGTGCAGCTGCTCCACAGCTTTAGAATAAAGAGTCCTTTAAGCAACTGCTTGCACAGGCATAGGTTTATCCAGTCTTCCTCTGATATTCCTGAAAAACTGCATGGCTCAGGAGCTCTTCTCAAAACACTGAATATATGTAAGCAAAATACTGAGATGACAGTACAGGTTACCAGACTCCAATCAGGCTTTCTGAGGCCTGAGTGGGGAGAAGTCAGGAAGCTGATTCTCTCTGTCATTTGAGAAGAGCAAACCATTTCTTCCCTAAATACCAAATATATGTTCCCTTTCTGCATGTTCAGTCTATTTCTTTATGTCCTGTTCATATTCAGCTTCATTTCATTCATTAAAGAATTCTAAAAGATATGTTGATGATGATTTAGTTGTTAAAACTTGAAATTCCCATTAAAGACATGATATATGTGAACAAGTTGACAGATACACTTTAGACTGAAATACGTTCTCAACACGTTCTTTGAAAAGTAAATGAACCTGGCTAAGGACAGTGCTCTGGCATTCTGCCAGTCAAGAGGTGACACAACTCCCTATTTGAGGCAGGACAATTTACGTAGGAACAGATTTGCCAGGGATTTTAGGCAGCCTCCCATTGACTTTAACAGTAATAAGGTTCCTACACATTTGATAAAAAGTAATACCTTGGTCCTTCCAATTTCCCCAAGTCTGTAAAATACAGGTAATGCTACTGGAAAATGAAGTAACATTATATAGGGTAAGGATACAAATTAATTTCATGCCTCTAAATATCACTAGAAGTGCAATTATAGTAATTCATATTTTATTCACTAAGTGTTCCTGCACAAGAATACATGACATGAAAAGAGGCTAAAATAAAACCAAACAGCACCTAAAACAGTTTACAACTGCTTAAAATTCACAGGCGGTACTGTGAATTCATGTTAGTTTAAAAAGACTAAAAATGTATCATGAAATCATTGTGTGTACATGCATTAGTTAACAGACATAAACAAAACCACAATAATAGTGTTTAGCCAACCTGAACACAGGGCTTCTTTACATTCAAGGCTGGCATATTTAGTTCAGCAGAGAGAGTAATTCATTCTCAGTTATATCCATTGCTATTATGTCAACAGTTTTGTTCATCATGCCTTTTTGCCACTATTAAATTAGGATTGGTTTTATCTGGTCATCTCAAGCTTAGAAGTCTGCATCTTACTCGTTTTCCATCTTTTACACTCCTATTTCTTTTTCTTGGAAAAAATATACTAAAAATTTTATCCATTTATGGTTGTATTTTTTGCTAACTTTCAAAGCAAAGCCCTGGAAAATTCTTGCTGAATTTGAGGGAAACATTTTTCAGCCTTATTTTTTTTCAAATTATTAGAGCAATTGCTCAATCATAGTTTTATTAAGCTAAATACTCTCCTCTCTCTTTGCTTACACTTCAGAGATGACTTCTGCTAATTCGTAACTGCACTGATGCTCTTTCCAGAAGGGAGGACAAGAGTCTCCTTGGAACAACATTGAAGATCCATTTTTATGCTTTCAATTCATTTATGAAACACAGATCAACCAAAGGCCATACAAGGTTCACAAAACATATGCATAAAAGTGCATTGCTGGAGGATTTTTGCAGGAATTCTGTAGTCACATAAAAGTCTTCTGTAAATGACAATAATTTACAGTACTTTTGGGTGGGGGTTTTTTTGTTGTTGTTTTTT
>VWZU01019344.1:6258-54305 GCA_013397095.1 Sterrhoptilus dennistouni | reverse complement strand
TTTTTTTTTTTTTTTTACTTTTTGTTTTAGACTAAACCAGGATTTTGGTACAGCAGAAATTTAACCTAAGCAGTAAATAAATAGGACGTCAAATAGCACAGCATTTATAAAGAAATTAGAGTAGGATAATTGAAACAGCAAATCTGCAATTCTTTGACAAGGTCACTGAAGGGAAAGCATCTCACTGCTTCTGTAAGGCTTTATAGAATAAAACTAAAAAACCCCCAAAACATTCTTCTGTTAAATAAATACTCTGATGGCACCTCTTGCAACTTCATAAAGAGTTCTAAAAATAAAACTGCCACAAATGTCACTGTACTTCTGTTTAAGTTTCAGATAAAACTGAGTTTTGGTTTACTTGTTTGCTTTTCTTTTCCCTCAAAGCAAAATGCAAAGGAAGTGGTTACCTCTCCTACATAGAACCTAAACTACCAGATGCCCGATTATAACAGAATGATCTAAAACTTTTTTAAATAGGGCATTTAACAGGAATTTTGCTGGACTACTAAAAAGTAATAGAAAGAAAAAAAAATCAGCTGCAACTCTTAAACACACTGACATTTTCACTCACAGCTCATGTTTTATTGATTGTGTAGTGGTCTAGAGCACAGTAACTTTGGGAGGTAAGTTTCTGTCCTGGGTCGCAGTGTAGGATGTACACGAAGTATTTATTCTATCACCATTTTCATGAACTGTTGAAACCAGGTGGACTAGTGTTTTCCCAAGCCCCCTGCCTCTTCTGCTAATGGCCTTTGGGGTGTCTTCTGCTAATGGCCCATTAACGCCTGGGCCCATGAGTCACAGGTAACTCCCTCCAGGGGTTATCTCTGTTAATGGGCCATCAAGGACCCACTTCAGAAGTCCTCATCCTATTGTGAGATGCTCTGCCCAGGGGGAGGAGCCAAGCATTCTCACCTGGATATAAGCTGGTATGTGGGACAGTGCAAGGGCACTTATCCACTGGATTCCCAGAGGACCAGAGCTCCCAGACCTTTCTACAGGATCACTGCTTCAGGAAGAGCACTTCACCTGGACTGCTTCCACCATCCTGCTCAGGTTGTATTCTGACTCTGTCAGTGATCCTTTGTGTTATTGCATTTATTTTATTTTTACCTTTTTATCTTTCTTCCTATTAAATTATATCTCTGACTTGGAGCCTCTCATTTGTTTTGCTTTCAAACCACAACAGTTTCGATATTCCTGAAGGGAAATGCTGAGCACCTTTGGACTTATCCTGTCTCTGATAAAGTCACTGTCTGGCACCTTTCATCCACATCTCCCTAAACTCACACAAAGGTAACCAACACACCCTGACCCAATGGTGATCTCTGTGTACCGTTCCAGAGAAGTGTCAGAAGAGTAGAAGAATATGAACTCTAACAGAAGAATCTGGTTTACTGGAATAAGTAGAGAGCAGTTCATTTGAAATTCAAAGAAATTTTGATATATCTAATGTTTCTGAACAGTACTATGAATTATTACAAGCTATCAGTACAGTAACACCATTAATACCTTAAACACCTTGTGGGGTCCTTAGCACTGAATCATCAACAGCATCTCTTGAAACTGTTCAATGTTTTTGGAAACTTCCCAATCCCATAGTGGCCATCAATGTGGCCTTATCAGCTCCTCCTGAGACTGGAGGTGCAGAATCAGCAGTGAGAGAGCATGAGCCCAGCAGTTCTGGCAAGTTCCCAATATCCTGGCAAGTTTTTTGTGCAATCTGAAGTTCTAGAATAAAATGCACATGATGAAAAATCTTCCCTGCTTATCAGAAGTAGCTTTTGGATTCAGTATCAGTGCTCGGAGTGGCAATGAGCAGAGTGCAGAGCCAGGGAAGGTCACAGTTGACTCATGCTCACAGGAATAGTTGATCTGATAAGCCGTTCCTCTTGCCATGTGGAGCAACAGCAGGGCAATCATAATGTGCATGAGGAAGGTTAGCAGACTGCACCTGGGTGTGTAAAGGTCCAAATCCACCTAGATATCGGACTGAGAGTAATAGACCTGCACATGAGCACATGAATTGTAAGAGGGAAGCAGTATTATGGTCAAATAGTTAAATGATTTTTCTCCTTCCCCATGTATCAAACAGACAGATACTGTGCTGGCGTTTCATTCAAGACTTTACGAAATTATCTGTAAGGCCAAAACAACAAAGTGTTGCTGAAACTCACATTTCACTGCTCAGCTATTACAAAAGGTCCTCACTCTGGTTCAAACTGCTGATGCAGAGTGTTAACAAGGATTAATAGACGTCACCTGAGATAAATTAAGCTTTACCATCAGACAAGTACCTGTGAGCTCTGTTCCGCATCAGATATTAACAATTTGTTCAGTGCCTTATCATTGTTAGAATTTGAGCTGTGCTATGTTTATTTCATGTGTGCGTTTTACTCATAAGTAATATTTTTCATTTTAAAAGTATGAAATTAATACTACACAGAGTATATCTTCTCAGCTGTTGAAATTTCTATCTGCTTTCTACTGCAATGCAAAATGGAAAAAATAGTTTTATTTTTACAGAAATGGCAAAACAAAGATTGGGATGAATATTCAATGTCATTTTCCTGGGATTAATATCCTGCTTAATATTCAGTGGTTAGAATTTGAGCTTTGTGAGCATTACCACGAAGGCCATTCATCTCTAATTATACTCTCAAAGCCAGACATGGACGGAGGAGGAGAAACACTGAGATCATTTCCATCATCAAGGTGGATGCTGATGATAAGGAATGTCTGAGTTTGTTACAAAGTAAGGCCAAGGCCAGCTCTTCTCTGTTACTGTAGCTAGAGCAACTTTGTTATTAGGAAAAAACCAAACAACAAAACCTTCCATCTTCTCTGCACTTTCTGTAACAAATATTTTATTTTGGAAACAGTTAAGGTAGTATTGAAAACTAATAGAGAAACCTGCTAGAAAGACTAAAAAGAAAAAATTCAAGAACATTGACTATATTGGATAGCTGATAACAATCATAGTGATTGTGACCAAGTACCACATGCCAAAACTGTTTCAGCAAAAGATTCACATACATATAACATTACTTAGAAGAAACATTACCAGAAGTGTGGGGTAGTCCTCAGGAATTAAATTAACATTTTGCATCAAACACAAAGACCTGCCTTGTGTGTATTGTAAAATAAAATAATCCAAAGTTATTCTTCAAAATTTAAAGAACTAATTCAAAGTGCAAGCTAATCATAGAACAGAGTTAAAGTTCATGTCTGAGAAAATACAGTACTGAGCAATTTCTACTGTTAGAAAACCATTCCTGATATGAAGATACTGCATGGTGTGAGTTAAGGGTAACTTTCCCAGCTGCAACCACAGCCCTCTGTTTAGCAGGGAATGTCCAACTAGCTGGGGGCCATGACTTTTTTTTCGAGATTTCCAGGTTCCTGCCATACAAAGAATACCTGGGTTACCTCTGCTTTTTTGTTTTCACTACATAAATAAATACCTAGTTACACTGTCAGCAGGCTCCAAGGTCCCGTTATCACTGGTAAAATGCTGCATTTGCTGTCCTTTAAAGCTTCACCCAGAAAATGGGGTTTCTCCTTTCTCAGAGTTGATCCTCCACACACAAGCACAGAGGAAGGAGGAACTTGTAGCTGGAGATGGGGAACTACAGGGAAGCATACCAAGCCACTGAGGAAAGATGGAACTTTGCTTTAACCATGAAACCCCTGCCCAGGTCAGCAGGGACTGAGAAGCTGGAGGCTCAATTATGCCCAAACTAATCAACAAAAATCACAGTGATTATTTTCTGCATGAGGGCATTGACTGGCCCAGGAGATGAGGGATGAGCACAGTTCCCAGTTATGGAGACAGGCAAGAAACTGTAGTAGCAGGTGGTAAGGCTGGCCCACACTGTGGAGGAAGGCAGAGCCCCTTCCCTACAGTGAAAGAAAAACAGTGAAGGCAAAAGGGGAGACTTCCATGACCAGAAATATCACTCCAAGGTTTGTCTGTTTTTCTCTGTCAACTGTGAGTCCTTGCATGCTGCAGAGCTCAGCTGCAGGAGCAGCTGGACACTGGCCAGGACAGCAGTGCCAGGCCCACACCACCCTGCAGGAACACACTTTCTCAATGGGCACTGTCACAAAACACTTTGGGAAAAGCTCCATGACATTTCCTAGCCTCAGCCCCAGCTTGATATGCAACAGTGACACTGCCCAGAAGTCACAAATGTCAACAGCTCTCACAGACTGGCTGGCACCACATTTAGGTAATAGATTAATGACTCTATGGTACATCCTTTTATAAATCACACTGCACATCTCAAATTCCAGTACCTACCACCACCATCAGTGTTTGCTACTAGAGCAGGAAATGCTCCTGCATGTTCATGTAATATTTTTGTTCAGTGAGCCACAACGACCCATCCAAAACACAACAACTGAAACATTATATTAAAGGCTTTCCAGTGAGCTTTATTGCTGCCACTCTCCTAGAAACTATATCCCTTGCCCAGCAAGGCAGTTCTTCTTTCTGTGGGCCTACTCTGCCCTTGATTTAAGACTTTCCATTCTTGGTCGTCCCCAGCCACCATTTCCCTTGCCACAAGAACCAGCAGTTATTTCACCTGCTGCATATTCCCAAGAAGACAAATTAGTCTTCACTTCTTCACATTTTTCAAGGAGTATTTCCACTGATTTGGCACATCATTAACATCCCTGCAAATGGCTTAGGCCAGGACCCTTCTCAAAACAGCCCAAATTGTTAAAGCTGTATTATTTCTTTATAATGTTGAAATCTGCTAGAGAGTCTTCTTTTCAACCTTCCTTTCAGCTATGGCTAGAGAACCTCAGTCTCCACAGACTTGAAAGCGACTGATACTATCTTGAGAGAAGCAACACAATGATATTTGTATATTTGAAGTATTGCACACATTCAGCATAGGCCACGCTAAGCTTCCCAAACAGAGCTGCTGTAATGAACAAGGCCATCAGCAAGTTGTCTCTAATGCTACATACCTGACAGATTGCTCCCTGTGTGTACCCTTTGGAGAAGTTGAGCAACAGAGGTTGGTATAAGATTAATATTTGAAAGACTGAGGGAATGTTGGAGCTAGGCAGCTGGTCAGAACACACAGTTACAGCCACGGAAAACCTGCTCTCTCCTCTGCAAATGCCTTCTCTCACACCCCTGCCTTGGCACATGAGACAACCACATTGACAACTTCATGCGAGCTGCTTCCAGCTCTGCAGAGACTCCGAGGATGATCTGGCTGGGTTGTGCCCACCCACACTCTACATGTACAGGGCTTTACACGGCTGCAGCTGGGGAGCTTTGCTGTGGTCACCCTCAATACCACCCACAATGACAGGAAGTACCTCCTTTCATCACCAGACCAGAGAGTTCAGCCTTTGCAGTCTGTGGTGGGAGCATCCTTTCCTGAGTGCTGTGCAAAGACTTTCAGATAAAGAGGTGCTGGCTCTGTCAGTGAGCCTCTATTTTATCTCACGGGTGAATCCCAGCTAGAACAAGCACTAGGCCTATGTTAACAACTAGTTTTGTTCTTAAGAAATAACAAAGTGGCCTTTGCCAGATTGTTTCAGCTACACTTTTCCATTCTCCATTCAAAATCCCCAATATCCATCAGTTTGGAGAATGATGTTCATAATCTCAAAAGATTCCCAAAATCAATTCAGAAACCAAAGTAAAAATAATACACTCAGTCTTCAGTTTCTCATTTTAGTAGTTTGACTGTTTAACCTAGGGCCTCCTAGATTAAAAAGCATGCCTCTTACACCCTGCATACACACACAGTGAATTTCTTTACTGCTCACTGTTATCAGGTTTTCACTGTCAGACTGATACTCTCAGTACTAGGCAATACTTAAAAGTAAGCAGTCATAGGAAATTTAATAGTTATGGCCTTCCTGAGAAGGAAGGGAATGGAAAACCAACCTCAACCCTTCTCCCCTTAAAAGAAGTCTTCTCAATAACTCTAAAGATTAAATAGCTGAGAGTGAAAAAAAAAAATAAATTGTCAGGGACATGGCATCAACTGAAGTGTTTTAATGGAACTCATTACTGGCCCTTAAAAAAGGGTGATGGCACATACACAGTCATTTATCAAGACCAACTGCCAGACATTGGGAAAGAAGCCAATCTGTGTATAGCCCTAATTTAGCTATTTGCATATTAAAACAAAAAACATTAGAGGGTTGGACACAGAATGGAAAATAAGCCATCCTCACTAGAGCACTGTGTGTTGCTCAGTGACTGGGGGAGTCCTGTGGTATCCAGTCCACAAACCCAGCAGTGTTTAAGCAGGTGCTCATGGTTAAGCATGGTAACAGTTGGTAATTACACCTATAATTAATACCTGTGGATAAGCCTTTATACATTAAAAACTATATACAAGCATTAACCAGTCCGAGCTGAAGATTTAAGAGGCAAAGCTTTTCAGGAATACATGCACATTTTTTTGTAGGCACATATGAACGAACATGTGATGTCAGTGCTTGGAGCCAGCTGAAAACAACAGTGCTGTGGGGTGCTGCTCAAAACAACAGGACAAGTGAAAGCAACAGCACCACAGGCTCCAGGTTCCCAGGTGGCTCCAAGAACAGACATGTGAACTCAAGTCTAAAGGACAGACACAGGTGACACCTATCTACATAAGACAATGCAAACATACCTTTTGTTGTCCTAGTTGCAAGAAAAGAAACAGGAAAAATAATAAGCACATTTAATCTAAAGAAAAAAAAAACAACAAAAAACTACAAAAAAGTCCCATCCTAAGTGCAGTCTATGTTAAGGTGTGTGTTGCTATTGTAGTATATTGTAACTGATCTAGGCTATCACATAGAAGAAAGTAGCAAATATCCACATGTGTCAGCTTTTACAATCATGTGGTGTCACCAGTATGACCTTACCTTCCCAGCTCTTCGCCAATTTCGTAAACATCCTCCACCTTCTGTTGCTTGAAGAAAGCCATACTTGGTCTTTCATTGATGCTCAAGGATGATGCAACTAGAATATTAATGAAGAATGATATTTCATTGCATCTTGCAAGAGGCTAAGTCTCAGTAATACACATTTGTGGTATAGCCACTTCGGATCCATTGCAGCTCATTCATGGCCAAAGTTACCACTGATAATCAAAATAACTAATTCATCAATCTCAGCCAAATAGTGAGGATTCAAATCTGGAAAGAGATGAGCACCTTTAAGTGAAGGAGATTCTTGGCCATCACTGACATACCCAAGAATACACCTAACTAGAAGTACAGAACACACCAAGAAACACAAACATGATAAAAGGAAAATTAATTAATTAATAATTTGACAAAGTTCTGAACAATAAAGCCTCTACACTACACTAAAGAGAATCAGCATGAAAGTTAGCATTACAGACTCCCTCAGACAGATCCTGAGCCAGAGAGACCAGGAGTCAGAGCTTCCTTTTTCTCAGGTCAGGCAGTGCTCCTGAAGCACTCAGGCACAAGTACACAGCACACAGACATTTGAACTGCTGCTGGGAAAAAGTGCTGTGATTCCCTCTCCAGAGCTTTCAGCACATCTTCTACCACACACAGTAGATGTTTTAAATGAGAAGAACAGCAGCAGCATCTGCTGCAGGTGTTACTTTGTATAACTGTGCAGTTTGTTTCCTGAACACAATCTTTTAATCTGATAATCTCTTTGAGCTCTGAAAATACAATCCTCGCAGTTGGACCATCTGTGCATTATGCTGGGCTGCTTCTGGATGAGGAGAAGATGAGAACTCACATTATTCCTTGGGATACACCTCCACAACAATGTATGTTATGGTAACAGAATAGATGTGAAAGAAATAATTGGCCAGGTCATGACCTATTTGTTGTTCTCTGTGGAGATGAACACTGGCACTATGCCAAATGGCCCAAATATCCATTGTTTAGATCAGAACATGTAGAAGAGCTGTAAGGCTTCTAGTACCACAATAAAATCCAACTACATTGAGACATATAGTTATTCCACACATCTCTACACTCAACAGCATATCTTGTCATTGTAATGTGCTTTGCTTTATGACTCCCAGATGCTGCTTCCTTCAGATGCACTGGGACTTCCAAGTTCTGTATCTCTATACAGCTCCTGCATATTTTTAAATTGCAGTCATTGGCATCTGACTGGTGCACGTTGTGAAGCATATTTCACAAGCAAACAAAGCTCCATTTTTGATCCTTTAGAAATAAATTCAATTCAGTGTTGCAAGAAGATTCAGCAGACCTATAAAAGAGGACTAAGTATCAAAGAGCAATTGCAGTATTCCTGTCAAACTGAAAGGCACACAATTTGAAGATTTTTCTCCAACAAAAGCAGGTATGGTACGCAGAAAATACATTGTAAAAATCTAACAATTCCTCAATACACACCCAAGCTGTCATCATTCACTCACCTCAGAAAAAAGATTGGTTGCTTTTTTTGCCCCAACCCTTTTTACAAACCACTGGCTTCTAATACATGGGTATCAATTCTTTTCCAAATACACTCCTTCTATTATTTCAAGGAACAGAAAGTCTCCTAGCACATCTGCATAAATACATATTTTTAGTTAATGTTAGCAAAACCTACACATCAGGAGAAAAATTCTTGATTGCTTTAAGTCAAGCAGAAGGGCTACTACATCAATGCTTACAGCCACAGCTTCACCACTGTCAGATGAGTATTTCAGTTATACATCAGAACTGTGATCTGTGCTCTCTGAAGGTGTGTGTCTGAGCATCTCTAGGGTGACAGGTATGCTGTGGTGTGACATGACTGACATGCACCTGGCACATGATCCAAACACACCCTCAGCGGAGGAGAGGGAGATGAAAGGCACCCTTCACATGCTCTTGAGAGCAGCACTGCTGGAGGTCTGCACTGCACATGAAATGGCTCAAGGGCTCTGAGGCTGCTGCATTTCTATTAACAAACCTGCTCAACCCCAGTTTCAAAACTCTGTAATGGTGAAAATCATGCCTCCCTTGTCCTCCTGTGTAACAGAGCTTTAGCAATGATCTCTCTTGTTAGGCTACCAAAGGCAAATGAGAGAAACCACACAGGTTGTGACACCGAAGCCCAGGGTAACCACCACACTATTAAAATACATTGTAGAAACCAACACTTGCATTTGTGAGCACGATGCACTGCAATATGTATTGTTATTTTTCCACTTTCTATCCTGGCTTTGTTGATACTTTCATAGTTTTTCAAGGTGAAGCCAGGTGAACTGTCTTGTTAACTCTGTTGCTCAATAATTTCCTTCCCAAAACCACGTTCATACCTGGGATGACAATGTCTATTTTACTTCTCAATGAAAATAAGCAACTCAAATTTCACTGTGTAAGCAAATTACCAAGTGATTTATACATAGTGAAGAATACTTGAAGTATTCCTCAAGTAACCTTTTATAATCTCACCAAAAGATCACTGAGCACTATTGCTCAGAGGTTGAAACTACAGTCAATAAATGCTTGAGTCATATTTATAAGAATGAGGACATCTCTGAGCTATTTGCTCCTTACTAAGTTTATATAATATGGCTTGCTATTGTTCAAAGCAGAATTTTCTGAAGTGTTGGCTGCATTCAGCCTTCACAGACTTCAAAAAAGCAAGCAAAGGACGAAGTCAAGCCTTGCTGAAAACCCCAAACCTTTCACTCACCCTGAACTGCAAAATTACACTCTGACCACATGGAAAAGTCAAGTACAGGTAAATGTCGAGGTAATAAGAGATGCTGCTGAGATTTGCCCAAGGACTGTAAATCCCTCAAGCTGACTATTCCCTTCATCAGAATCCAAGGTACATGGTCATAAACGTTAATCCAAACACACCTGAAAAGTCGTTGTTTTAAGAAAGAGTTCATTGCCATTTAGAAGAGCAAGTTAAAAAGATTGCTTTGAAAGTGGGGAACCCACCCAAAATGCATCTGTGAACAGAGTCACTTAATGTTTGATTGACAAGTTGACTCATTTCCCAGCACCCTGCAAAGAACACAGCTGATTCTGCAGCTGCATAGAATCCATGCAAAAATAACCAGGAAATTCTCATCCCTTCTGCTGACCTCTCAACTTACACTCATTTCTGCAGAGGTCAAAGCAGTAAGTTCAATCACCTACAAAGGACCCATTCAAGTCCAGAGCTTTGCTTCTGAAGGCTGAAGACAAAACTGTTGCACAGTGTTCAGACCCCCAGTGATATCTCTGATGTGTTGCTGTTTCCCAAGTCTATCACTTCATGTTATCCTATCCTGCCTTCCACAGACATCTCTCCCTGGCTTTCACCCAACAGTCATACTTAACAAATGCCCAAAATAGATCATGCACTTGATGACCCAAAGCAACTGTCATCGGCACAGCACAAAGGGGTAAGCCCTTAAAAGATAGCCTTCACATGTTTAAAATTCATCTGAAATAGAAGTGCCATTCACAAGCATGAATGTTACCCTTCTCAGACAATATACCTTCACCTTAGGAAACTAAGGTCATTTCACTTTCAAAGATTTCTTGTACTACAGCGTTTTTGTTGGACACCACTTACAAGTACAAAGCACAAGTACATCAAAGCAGGAATGAGAAATTTTTTTTTTTTTTCTAATCAGGCAGTGATTTTTCTTATGGTAGCCAGTGAAGGCAGGCAGAATTAGAGATGGACAGACATTCACCTTGGACTCAAGACAAAAAAGTTGTTTAGGATCTGAGGAAAGAGCAACAACCAACTTTTTTTTCCTCATGCGCACCTTATGCTAACAGTTCAGGGGCATCTCCCCTCCTCCTCCTCACAGTGAGCATTTTCATATGAAGGCCAGCTTCTACTCAGCATTTATATTGCTGTGTTTCCATAATGGTACTCCATAGTACAGTATAGTATATATAGTTTAGTACAAGAACATAATACTTGACCTTTTTTTGCTGTATCCAACTCTCCTTAATGCAGGCCAAATACCACAAGGCAGCAAAGTATTGCTTATCCTGTGTGAATGATTTTACTACAGACAAGGAACAAAGCTGTAACAAACCCAGAAATAGGTTACAAACTCTGAGATGGCAGTTTCAGGCACTAGAAACGTGTCCTGCCTCATCTCTTCACATTCTTCCTAAACTCTGCCCTACCATAAAACAGGATCATATTTACCCTAAGAAATCACAGTTTCCCACTGTGATTTAAGGCATATATTTACACACACATACTTTACATCAGTACAACCCCTGGATAAAGATATTCTTATTGCAGTACAGAAAGACCTTTTTAGTGCAGCTTGTGCTGTATACGAAGGACATCAATCTACAGAAACCCTCTCTTCTGTAGAGAGTGACAGAATGTCTCTCAAGAGGAGCAGAAGAAAGGTCTCTATCTCTGCTTTAATGAACTTCTCCCTGCACAGGTAAGTTATGAGCCTGTCATTACCAAATTATGTGACAATCAGTGACTGGTTTATACCTGTCAAACCCATGAAAAATGTCCACCCACCAGTGAACAAGTGCAGAATACAGAAATCAGAGGTGAGAACAAAACTGTTGGACCACTTCCCTTGCCTACAGCCTTGCTTTTTTTTTTCTTTAGGGTTTCTTCTGTCCTAAGGAAACCTGTTTCAAGAGACTGAAGTAACAGTTGAATAATCTGACTTTCTCAAGTACACCTGACATGAGCTGAATCATTAATTTTTTTGCCAAACTCAGAAGTATTCTCTGTGGCATGCTTTTATATTACAAAACATTAGTTACACTAAGCCAAAATCCCAAACTCACTGGAACAGATCAAAGTAAAAACTTCCCATATGAACTGTTTTACAATACTGAAAAATGACCAAAACCAATTTAGAATCAAAACCAGACTGTTTTAAATTAATGATCTGGGGAAAAAAAAAACAAACCAAAATCTTTAAACCAAGTTATATTGTCTTCTAGTTTTATGCTAAAACTAAACAGATTTTTATAAGCATTAAAGTATTCTCTTCTTTCACTTTCATTCCGTTTTTCACCTTTCGTTCTCTTTTACCCCACAAGAGACTAAGCAATTTCAACAGGGAAAAAAAACCAAACAAACCAAACAACCCAAGTGGGTTTTACCCTCTGCTTTCAAATAAGCAGAGGGTAAAAGTTCTGTTAATTTCAGCAAACCCTTATATTCACTGAAACATTATCCTGTCAGAAAACAAAGGCAGCCTAAATTGTTTTCTGCCAGGAAATTGAGGCAACTATTACTACCTGTGTGTCTATAAAAAAAACCACAAAACACACCCAGCATCTAAGCAATTCAGCCCCATTATAGAATCACTGCTCCTGCCACTAACTCTGAAGGGCTTCTTTTCTGAGCTCCCAAATTTACCGTGCAGTAATTACATGCGTAGCGAATGACCCAAGACTGTATTTCCAAGCCTCTCCTTCAAGCACACGTACCAACCACATTGGCTCTGCAGCTAATTCCAGCTCCCCAGCTCCCAGCCAAGGCCAGGGATCCCAAAGCCCGGCGTGCCTGAGTGCTGAGCTGGGTGGGAGCACAGCCTGGACACTCAGTGCGCAGGGGAAGCCCTCAATGCCAGGCAGGGTGGCACGAGCAGAGCCCTGCTCTCCGTCCGTGAGGCACCTTCAAGGATTACTGCTGCACATAACTCATATCACCGTCCCAAAGTCAAGGGAGACCTTGCCTCTGCGATCCGTGTTTCCTGCACAAGCAATTAAAAGGCACAGAAAAGTCTTACACCAGCTCATGTTTCAGAAGACAGTCAGAATTGAGCTTTTCCCTCACGCATTAAGCAGGTGAGCACTACGATTTTGGTCCTTTTGCAGCTGGTGACTGATCAGCCAAAGCAAGAGAAATTGCCAGAGGTTTTTGCCCTCTAACTCACATCTTTCTTCCTGACTGTCCTCCAGAAGGATGCAGGCCAGGCCAAACCAGTCCACTACACCGTACTGTATTGCTCCAAGACTCCCGGCTCACTGGCTCTGGAACAGATGCAAAGAAAGCCAAGTGAAGCTGTTTGAGGGAAAAGGCAGAAAGAAACTTACGGGCAACCTATGAAAGTTGCACAGCATTCGCTGAGCGCTGGCAGCAAGCTGAGCCTGAACCCCGGACCAACCGTACCCGATGGCCTCGGACAGGAACAGCGACAGACCGAGCGGCGCGTAACACCAAAAGGGGCGCTTGTGGAACCGCTGCATTGCCCGGCCCCTGTGGGACCTGCTCGGGGATAAAGGACAGCTGCTGGCGGCGGGGGTGCTGCGGGGAGCTGCCTTTACCCCTGGCTGGCGGCTGCGGGCACACACGCAGAGCCCGTGCAGACACTGTGAAGAGGCCGAGGGGCCACCCCCCGCCGCCCTCGTGGGAGGGCCCCGCCGCCAGCCCCGGAGCCTCCCGGCCAGAGGAGTTGCACAGCCGCGACACCGCAGCCCCTGAACCGCGGCACAGGAGGGACAAGGAGCGGGAGCGTCCTGAGGGCGGCTCAGCGTAAGGGACGGACCCAGAGGAACACGGAGAAGGGAACATGCGGAGAGCGCCGCCGGCTGAGGGGGCAGTGCGCACTTACCGCGTCCCCCGGGCTCCCGGAAAGCGCAGGGTCTGATCTGGCCGAGCAGGGCGGAGGCTGGCGNGGAAGGAGGGGCCCGGCTCCGCGCTCCGCCCAGGGCAGCCCCGGGAGGAGAGGGCGAGGGGCTGCCGCAGGGACTCCGCAACAATCGCCCCGGCCGCAGCAACGCTGTCTGCATGGGAGTGTGGGGCGATGGTAGCCTCGGAAACACCCAGGACCACCCCGACTGTGCCAGCCCTGCACTGACTGTGCCAGCCCTGCACTGATGGGATGCAGATATATCAATCTGGGCCAGTCCAAAGCCTTCCAGACCAACACAGCTCACCCAGGTTGACTGGGAAACATCTCAGATGTAGAATCCCATTTCCTTGCTTTAGTAGATACAGGGTATGTGAAAGCAATACCAAGAAAATAAGACTGAGGAGGCAAATCCAATGGAGAAGCACTTAAGTTGTATAAGCCTTGTTTCTGTATTCCATACAAGCTGAAACACAAGCTTAGATTGGTTACTGCGTGGTCTGAAACCCACCCTTACCCAGTGAAATTGCCCATTGTTTCAAGAAACCACTGTGACAAAGAACAGCACAGGTTCCCACACCTCACAGGGCAGCTCAAACTGCATTCACATGCACGAGTGTAACAAACCTCTGCCATCCTGCCTCCCAAGCTGCTGCAGCCCATGTCTTGGCTTCCAACAATGACATCCTTCATCTGTTCACTCTCATGTCAAAAAGACATGCCCAAAACCTGTAAAACTAGATTTTCTCCGGCTTTATTTGGCACACAGTACTTGCAGCAAACACTCCTAGGTCTCCTTAAATTTCTTCCAGGCAAGTTAATATCCATCATTTGCTAATGAGAAATGATGTGGGATTGTTCACACCTTCAAAATAAATTACAAGGGCCAGGTTGCCTTCACATCCAATCCTCTATGTGATTACACTAACACAATGTTAATGGCAAATTATCATACATAAATAAGCAGGATATTTTCCTTTGCAGTAAGGTGTGAAGATAGATAAATTTAAGAGCCATTTTATTCTAGGCAAGTATCTAAAAAGCAATGTTTTTTATTATCAGAGTTAAGAAGAAACTTGGCTTGTCCCAAATCAAGAGGGCTGAACTGTGCCCCTCACTGTCTGCCCTGGGAGTGGTGTTCACAGCCCATGAGTTCCACCCGGCTCTTCCAACTCCAAAACGAAAGTGGCTGCATCTGATACTACACAGGGTGGAGAACAGGATATGGGAGCAATAGTAAATGTTTCAAAGGGCAGTGGAAGCATTCAGAACTCTCTCAAAGGGAAATAAAGATATTTAGTTTCTCACCTTTAGTTCTGCAATGGGATATGATCACATGGAAGTCACAGCAATCACACTACAAAATTCTAGAGCAAAGGGCACAGGAGGAAGGCCACTGCTTTTGTTTGCTCCTAGCTGCAAGGAAGGGAACAAAACACTCTGAGAGGCTACAACTGCTTTTGAAATTGGGACAAGCTCTCCCTAGACCCAGGATAACCTCACTTTGAATAAAGGTTTCCAAGAGCAGCAAAGGTAGATTGAATCCCACCCCTGCTGCCACGTCCATGGGGCTTGTAAGCCCAAATACAGGTTCTGCCCAAGTAGGATGTTGCTCTTTCACGGTTCTGTAGTTATTGACCCTTAAAACACTATCTCAATACTTCTTTGTAACATCTTTGGATGAAGGTAAAAGCCTTTATCTGCATACAGGAACAGGACAGGAACAGAAAAGAAAACCCAAACCTGAGCAGAGTTTCATGTAGGCAGCACTAGCAAACACTGCAGCCATGCATTTGCAAGGCTCCTTTAGAAGTGACAAAGTAGGAAACCCATACTTATGTTCCAAAAGGGGAATTCCAGGATTAAAAACCAAAAAAACACCACCTGCATTTCTTAAAACAGGCAAATAGCTTATTCCACAGTTTAATCACCAATCACAGTGCCTGAAGACATCACTGATTCCATCCATAATGTCAAACCTGACATCTTAAGGGTAACTCAATGCACAACCTAGCTGGTTTGTAAACACCAGAGGTACATTGTGTTTGAGAGACAAAGGCAGGATGCAGTAACTCAAGACTAGGAGAATCTTAGTTGGCTAAAGTCATCTTAATTTACCAGGCATATTCTAGTATTGAATGTTTTAATTACTGGAGATGTATATTTTTAATAATTGTGTTTTTAAAAATCATATTCAGTATATAGTCCTGAGTTTTGCTTTCTAGTCTCATGCTCTGAAAAGTAAGCACTACAGGTGGCCATCCTTGAACTGTAGACAAATTGACTTTTACAGAAGATCATCACAGTGAAAAAACCACTCTGCTAAATTCTAATTGGACCTTCTACCTTATTTTCCGGGAGGGGGAGGGGGGCGGAGTTTCCAAGGCAGAGCACACCCTTCCTTTTCATTATCTAAGGGAACATACTTCATGTGTGAGAATTCCTAAAGCTTCAGCACTACATGGATTCTGCTTTCTGTTGAGGTCAAGGAGCTGCAGATAAGGAAGCTATGTTTAGCACTTCTGAAAATCCCAGAGAAGGAACACCTGATACCTTGTAATACCAGATTCAGTGTGTTCTCTGTATCTCTGAGGCACCCAGAGCACAGTGAGACTCTGCAGGTGTTTGGTCTCAGTTCAGACTAGGCCAGCTGTGTCTATCCCAAGTTATGCATTTCTTAGGAACCAGGTTTTCAACATACATCAGCCACACTCACATCCTTATTGCAATCCCACTGAGAGCAGATGCTTCAAGCTTAAGGAGCGAAGGGGAGTCTCAGCTGTTCTTTATAGGCCCCAGCAGCTGCTTAGGACAACACAACCTACTCAAGCTAAACATGCCAAGTATCCAAGTGAGGACATTGCTCCTCATGCACTCTTCCCAGAATTTTCTGTTTATTTCTCTGACTTAAAATTTTCAGTATACAGGACACGAGGTCCTTAGGCCATAGTTGTGTTCTGCCTCAGCTGCTGATCTCTATCCTGATTTGTAACCCCTTTGAACAGATTTCCAGCTGTGCCAATATCTACTCCTATAACAGCTTGCCATTCTGTAGCAGAGCCAGAGGACAAGAACTGTGTACTATTCACCTCTGCTATGAAAGATATGCTTGGATATGCAATTACAATCATGTCCTAACTCTTATTTTTCCCTCCCTTACATTTAGTTATTAAGTTACATATCTGAAGTAGCTGAGGTATTCAAACCTCTTTAAGGGAATCAAGCAATTCCAAAATGCAAAATTCATATCTGAAAGACAGATACTGAGACTTCATTTCCAAATTAATTGAGTGCTTGGTTAAATTTTAAAAACAGCTGAAATTATTTATTTGACGACAAAAGACTGTGTCAGAACATCAGTACCAAGCCTCCTAAAGAAGCTTTTGGGGTCAGGAGATATTATACAAATACATTTCCCAGAAAGCGTGTGAACTCAGAAAATTCCTATGAACGATCATGCAAATTTTGTCTCCCTCCCCCCGACCTTCTCCCAAGAAATGAAGGACACCAATGACAAGTTTACCCAGTCAGCATCACCTATGTACAACATGTCTATAGTTCACATCTTCATGCTTCAAAGCCAAATTTACATGTATGTTTCTTTATAAAGATTCTCTCAAAATACAAGCTCTACCACCGGCTTGTTCTGATAACACCTGCAGACATGGGGAAAAAAAAAGAAGAACCAGAGCAATCTATAAAGTAATAAACAATTTATTTTTTCTTTACATCAATCTTTGTGAAGATAACATCACTTATATTTGTGATTCAAATGTCTTGTACCGCATATTGCTGATTTTTAACATGGCACTTCAGGAAGCAGTGACTTAAACAGCTACATAATTTCATTAAATTAATCAATTTGCCATTTCTCAGTTATGTGCCCGAACATACAACTCTGTCAAATTTAAGACCATTCACTAATTTCTGATGTTTTATAAGGAAGAAAAAAAAAATATTTCCCTTTCTGCTGAAATACCTTACCATGTTTACAAACACTGAGGGGAAGGGGAGAATCTCTCACAGAAGACACTGAAAGGGCAATAGAAAAATCCTTTTTATTGATTACATAGCTGGTAAAAAGAACAACACCAAGCACTGTGATAACACTACCTGTACACATGTACAGGTCAAGCTGAAATA
Organism: Sterrhoptilus dennistouni; assembly: GCA_013397095.1. Classification (NCBI taxonomy): domain Eukaryota; kingdom Metazoa; phylum Chordata; class Aves; order Passeriformes; family Zosteropidae; genus Sterrhoptilus; species Sterrhoptilus dennistouni. Next base: position 36,633 of record VWZU01019344.1, on the reverse strand, counting down.
CTGTGCAGTTCTAATAACTAGAGGTGTAGTGCACCAATTTTTTGCCTATTTAACAGAAGATAATTGACCCTTTTAAACAGCTAAGGAAAAGTTTCACTGGGAAGCCATGCATACATGAATAGAGCTGGAGGAATATTCCGCACAATGCAACTTTGCGGTCTGGGTTACATCACACATTCTGGGAACCATGCGTGAGGAACTCTTTGCACATTATGTGCATGGCCTTGAAGTTAAAATATCGCCTTGGCAGTTGTTATGGGCCTGAACAGGTTAATTGCCCACTATCTGGCTGCCATGACTGGTAAACCTCATGAGCCACTGCAGAAGTTCACACACAAACACAAAGTCTTGGGCTCCATGCAGTTCAGCTTTGGCAGGCCACTGAGGCACACTGTATTCTGGCCTAGTTTCATCAGGTTTAAACACTGCCTGTGTATCCTGCATGTCTCTAATGAGTTACTACTCTAAACGATAACCAGATTTAAGCACCACTAGAAAACTAAGTCACACAATGACATTTGCAACAGCAAGCAAGGCAAGCTCCCTTGATGTTACTTCCTGCTATACACATCTTATTTTTGTTCCACGGAGACTTCTAGTGGCCAGAGGTGAGAAACCTTTGCAATTTTTTGACCTTTTAGCTCATCACTAAATCAGTAACAAGGCTTAACAAAATGAAGCCAACAGCTTGCTGGGAAATCGGGCATAACAGCATTGACTCATTTCATATCTGCCAGCTGAAAAAATACCCAGAGACAACACAACTTGCACAGACAGGGTTCCTAACATTCATGGGTAACAGTCACACCGTGGCAGAAGAAACAGCTACTTAGTTTTACTGTATAACTGGAAACAACTCAATAGAATGAAACACAACAACACATGCACACACAAACTGAACCATCAGACCAACTGTAACAAATACTAACAATATAACTCCTGTAATATTGCAGGTCGTGTTTTGTCAGCTAAAGAACTTCCTGAACTGTTGCCTTGAAGTTAGTTTTATCTTCACAAACCAAACACTTCAATGCAATCAGCCTGAAAACATCTCCTGAAGTCACTGGACTAGTTCATAGTGAAGGCTCAAAGCCAAAGAAAAATGGATTATAGGAACAGAGTTAAATACAAGTATATAAATTTTTCACCTTACTCTTTCATTTGTGGTCACTAAAAGGAAGATCTTCACCTTAAAAAAAAAGTCATTTAACACTTGAAAACAACATTAAAACAAACATACAAACAAAAAGCCTACATTACATATTTATTTAGAGACCAGCTCTTTCAAAACCAAGACAGCATAACTAGAAAATTAGAAAACCTGGTCCCATTTTTGTATTCAAATACTGATTTTAAGTAGGAAAAGAATACAGTACATGCAATAATATCAAAACCCTGCCCTCTAATACACAAGCAGAAGTAACCGGGGAATTAGAAAAAATCCCCAGCTACTGCCTACCACAGACAATTTAGGGGGCATTTTAAAAGACTAGAAACATATAAATCAAGACAATCACACCATCAGTCCCTCATTGGCAAGGATTTGCTGGCTAGGCAAAAATTATGTGTCATACAGGAAGCATAAATTTTATATCAAAAGTAGTCTTCTAAGTTACAACTTCACCTCCTATTAAATAGTACCCTTCCATAAAAACTAACTTACAATATGCTTACTTGGAGAAGGCTACAACTACATTATCTAAAATAATTTTTTTTAGAAAGTGCTGTGAAACAGAAGCAGGATTTTTCCCTGCTTACACTTAAGGTGACTAAAACGATTACATGATTGTACCCAATAAAGTACTACTAGTTCTAGAAAACCAAAACAAAACACATAAAATACAAGCTTGATGTACTTGACTCTTCCCAGTGATTAGTTTTGTTTTTTGCCAATTAACCACTTCCCCAGAGCCGTGATTTGCTGCCTAGTATTTGAATCCTCATTTTATCATGACACATTATCGTCAATCCAACACTCTGAAGATCCAACAGTTCAAGAAAAAAACACTGCAAAAGTCCAGAGAATAGGCAGCAAGAAAGAACCCCTCCTTCTCCCCAGAACCATTTATGAGCACTGCTAGTGACTAAATGAGAGAGAATGGTCCCCAGTCACACTTCCATAGCAGAGCACTACAGCTCAACAGCCCAGATGTTGCTCCTTACAGCTGTCTTGCAGGAAGCACATCCAACACTCACAGAAAAGCTGAGTACATAGGAGAATATTGCATTTTTATTTTGGAAAAGGATCTTCTGTTCCTGTGTGCAAGTTGTGACCTTTAGGTTCCTTTGATTGATTGGTAAATATTTGTTTTATGAACCCAGTGCCTATCACTATTGTACAATAGTTCTACAATCATGCAGAAAGAATGCTGTGTCTCTTCTTAAAGAGCAAGATTTCACCTTAGGTCCTAAGGAGGAAGAAGCATTAAAAGAAAACAGAAGAAAAACAACAAAAAATTAAAACCCCATAACAAACCTTCGACAGGTAAACAAAAAAATAACTTCTAAAGCATGGTACTCCTGTGACAAACTCCATTCTTCCATAATATCTGGAATTAGGTTGTGGCCTTTTTGAACCATTGCAATCAAAAAACTGAATACAAATAAAATTGATTAAAGAGAGTTTGATCTATAAATCCCTTTGCATTAATGGGAATCTTTATCAACACAGCTGCCCTGAAAAGTAGAAATTATGTTTGCTATCACTGTTTTGATAGTCAGTGACAAAAATAGGTACTTATTTTATCTTTACTTTAGAGTACATATATTCAAGTGTTCTGTTTGGTGATCCATGGCATGACACTTAGGAAAAGACAAATGAATCTCCACCCCATGCTTGTCTGGTTAGTGACCTCAAGAATGGCTAGAGTGAGCCAACCTGAATCCAAGAAATATGATGTCCTCTCACATTGAGCCTTCACTACAAAAAACACGATTGCATTAAAAAAAACCCTGAACTCAGTATGACAATGAATGTAACAGAGCATGGACTTTCCTTACTGTTTCACATCCAGGCATTAATGGTGCACTGTGGGAAAACAACTGTCAATTCAGCTAAATGACTAAACTGAGACAGATACTAAGTGCTCTACAAATGATTCCATGAACATAAATGTAAACAGAAGTGTTTGGCCTCCATACAAAGTGGTATTTCTGAAAGTGCTGGGATTTGGAAATCTGTCCTGCATATTTCCAAAAGCAACAAGTTTACATTCTGTTTGACAGGGTTAATAAAGTGTTTTGGAGGTTAACTCACTTTGGTCATAATCCCAAAGAACAGTTTATATTAAGTAGTTTCAGCTATCCTCCTCATCATCACTAATAAGGTCTCTTTTTTCTACACAGGTCTCTCGCTCGCGCAGGAAGTCCTCGCGAATGGCCTCCAGCTCTGTCAGCTCCAGGCGTACTTTCTCCAGGTGATAGGCCCTGCGGTTCCTGATCTGGCGTAAGGGAAAAGGGTTCAGGTCTCCAAAAGCAATAGCAGTCAGTTTCCTGCAAGATTACACAATGGTAGAAGACAATCATTCAGATTTGCTGGGCTTTTAAATCAGTTTTAAACTTCATCTATATCAACTTTTATCATATGTCACATATCTCTGGTTTCTTTCACACTTGATACATCTCAGATGTTACCAATATTTCAAGAAAATTCTATAAAGCATTCAGACTTAAGGTTATTTCAAGTGATAAAGTGTAATCAAACGCTCAAGAGTTCCCCAAGCCACCTGTAAACTTTGCTATAGAGATCACAGCCTTGAAAACACTGAGCAGAAGACATAAACTTGGGTCATCAGAGCTTCCTTGGCTACACTGAATACTTGGTACATCCAGTTACCTGTTACAGATTTGATAACTTCCTCCACAGAACCCACTGCAGCTCCTTCAATCCCAAACCACTTAGCCCTCCAGTTAACCAAGATAATCTAACAATTAAGAGACCAGATAAAGCCAGGGACAACACAAACGTGGATAAGGATAATACAGGACATGGAAAAGCCAAAGTTTCCAACACAATGAGAATGCTCTGGGGTTCTGCTGGCTGGAGCACAGAGATCTCTGGGCCAGCGTCAAGCCAAGCCTGTCAGGGCATAATGCAAAGCGCCACAGAGGATCCAGCCTCCTTCCAGAGTTACACTGCATCATACCATTCTGTATTCCCAGCAAACCTAGCAACTGGTCAGTCTAATCAGTCCAAAAAGACCGCATTCAACACTATTATGGCTGATCTACATTCAAAAACATCTCATTGTTTACTAAGGAAAAAAGGGGGACTGAAGTATTTAATTTACTCTATTTTAATTATCAGAAAAAATATTAAGAAAACTTCTGTGGACAGTTTATTTAATGGTAAGTTTGTAGTTTTGAGTGATCAAGGAATGATTTCCTGATATTTCTACACAGAACATATTCCAGCAGCTTCTCTACCTGTGCACAACATGCTATGGCTCTAAAAAACCCAGCTGTGACATCCTGTAACTAGAATATAATTGTGCATATGTCAGTAGAGACCTTCCTCTTACTACAGAGTTTGAACTTAGAAACTCAGTGCAGAATGATTTTAACCCATTCAGAACATACATGAATTCTATACAAATAAATATTTCTGAATCTTTCCTCTACAATGGGATCATTTTTTGTCCGTATCAAGAAAGACCCCATTCTAGGTGTTTTTGTACTGTTCAAATGTTGATGATGTAAAACTTGTACAAACATGGCAGAATAAGAAATCAGGCAGTTTGAATCCTGTCTTGTCACTCCTAGCAGGCAAATCCATATTTCCTAGGTGGCAGTGCACTGCTTCCACTCTTAAAACCCCAAATGGCAGAGACTTACAGATCAGCACAGAGCATATTTGTATTGCAAATATCTTTGATGCACTGAATTCTGCCCTCACTTGGACTCCCCATCTCCCAGTAATCCCTAATTAGTTCATTTTGTTCAAATTCAGAAATTTTAGAACTCTTTAAAACAGGTTATTTCAGCACCAGAAAGTTTAGACAGGAGAATCAAGACATTATTTCCATAAGTGGAAAAGGAATGGAAAGCCGTATCTTCACCTCTGATTAAATATCAAAATTTTGTTTGAATTAAGTAAGAATAAAAGAAAAAAATTTTCTCTCTGCATTAATCCCAGCAATCCCTTTCAAGCACAAGATTATTCAGCTTTAATTTCTCTCCAGTCAAAACTGAAACACAAGAAGTAAAAATTACAAAGTGATAATAAAGCTCTTGTAGCAGGATTCAAAGTATAAGCCTAAATTTATGTGAAGTTTATTACATTAAAAATAAACATTTCAATATACAATTTTGCTCTAAATTGAAAATTAGTGAGCCTCAAAAGATGTGTAAAACATTTTCAGACATTAAATCAATCCCAATATGACTTTTCTTTTTAAGGTTAACCTGCTGCTCTCTACAGTCTAAAAACACTAGACCCTAATTTACAAACTCTAAGTCCTATGCAAGGACTGAAGACCAGAAAAGTATCTAATTTGTATTTATTCTCTGCCTCCAAGTATCTTAAAACCAGCTGGATCTGTGTGGCAGGAGCCTGTGCATTAACCACGCATAAGAGATCTAAGCCACAAGGGACATGGCTCACATCTTTAATGCTTGAGTCAGGATGTATTTTTATTTATCATAAAAATTTTACTAACAAGCTACATCTGCAATGCAGAGGGACACTTCACCTATGGTTGAAATTCTGACATGTTGCTACCATGATACAACACCTAACACAAGGTAATCTCATTCACACGCAAAAATTATTAGTTAAGTCTACATCACTTCTGATTTGTCTCTGCCAGATAAAAGTGCTCATGACAAATCCTAGCAGTTGGTTGCATCTCTAGCTGTTTTATATCTGAATTAGGATCTAGATGAAAATAACACCAAAGCCACAAGACAGACACCTCCCAAGGCCCACTACAAGTCTTTCAGTGCCACCCCGTTGTGAGTTACCCACCTGGCATCAAGGATGGTGCGTGTGAAATAACGAAGGTACTTGAAAATAGACATCGAATCTTGCAGCTTTAAGATTTCCTCTTCTTTGTATTTAAACAGTGCCAGGGCAAATCGGAATATTACCTGATAAAAATATATACAACATTGTAAGTACAGAATTCACTGAGCCTCATTATCATCTTTACAAACTCCCAACAAGAGTTCCTCACGCAGAGGCTGCACTTGAGCCCTCCAATCACATCTCCCTCTCTCCCTTTCCCTGCTCCAGCCCCTATTTCTGAAAGCTGGAAAATGTTTTGAATGGTAATTTATGCACAGTTCCTCCCTTGTTTTGTTCCTACCAGTCATTTGAACTGGAGTTTTGCAAAACAACCCTCCTTTAATGCTGCGCTCAGTAACACCACAGTACTTTGTTATCAGCTAACAAATGAACAAACTCGGCCCATTCAGTTCACCTTTGGTCCCTCATAGAGGAAGGAGTCCCAGATTTTGAAAAGGATGTCACTAACCACGCTGTCCACAAAAACCACAAGAAACCAGTTGAAAGTGATGAGAGTATAATCAACTTTATATTGTTCAAAATGAGCATGCAGTCGTGGAAGCTTCTCACTCAATAAATCCTTAAAAACTCGCTGATCAACCTAAAGAGATGACAAATAGGGTGTTATTGTTCCAATTTTCCAGCACATTATTCGAAGCAAGGCTGTTAACAATCTGTAAGTGTAAGTTTTTCCAGAGGTAACCAGGAAACCCAGGACTGTCTAGCTCGCACTTCCAAGCTAGATCCACCCAAAGCACATGCAGCTATCCCACTGCACAATGCTCTTGTCTGCTTCTCTAAACCCAGCCCCAGTCCCACAGGACTCCTCACACATAGGTGGAGTGTTTCTAGAACTGGCCACCAGTGCTGCACTGGTGCAGAAGCACAGGAGCAGAGAACATGCTGGGCAAACACTTGGCTGAAGGAGGAAGTCTGGACCAGAGCATCACCAGAAAGCAGGAAGCCCAGCACCACCATGCCCCCAAATGTGAGGAATGTTAATACAGCTCAGGGTTGTGAAGCCATCATTGAGAAGGGAGGTTAAGGACTGCTCCAAGAAGGACACTCAACAACTATCTCACTGTAGAGTCCTTGCCCAAACAAGGGTCCTAGTGCCCGGAACCCACCTTTGTCAACTCCACTCCCATCCCCTTCCAAAGAGGCCTATCAGACAGTTGCAGAGGAAAGCTTTTGATTGGCTGCAGTGTACAGGACCAGGCTTTATCCCCGCAGAGCACATACCTGGGATCCCAGCAGTGTCTTAGTATAATAATCACGAGGCATGAAAACTTCCACTATTGTTACTAGACACCAAAAAGCATCTTCCTGTTCCAAGTACAGAAGTGCAATTGCTACCAACCTGAAAACAGGGTTTATTTGGAGGAGGAGATTATTATAGCATCACAAACTATGTTAAGAACCATTACAGTAAAGTATGTTTTTCTGTTCAGTAGAGATAAATGTATTAACAGCAGAGCACTGAACAGCAAAACTTACTGAAGTTTAAGATGGGGCAAAGCCATGCCTTCTCAGACACACCAAGTATTTCTATTCAGCTAAATAAGAAAACAGAAGAAGACAAAAACTTGCTCTAAGAATTTCTCAAAGTGTTGGTGTTGCCAATTTTAAGAGCTCTCTAAACACAGAGTCTAGTTTAGAAAGAAGATGTTCATTCTAAGGGTGTTAGGTGGAGGTTTCCACACTACTACTACTGCTACCACCACCGCCTCACCACCTCTATATAACTCACTGCTTCTATTCTACTACTTCTTCAGTGCTATTTCAAATGACAGAGCTGCTCTAAGTTCAAAAGCCTATTCTAGTACACAAGTAGACATCATAGTATTTTATCACGGGTATGAGACAGGATGTGTTAGACCAATACACCTGCTTCAAGTAGCACCTTCTTTTACTACAGATCTCCAAGTAGCAAAGCTGTTCTGGCAAAGGCCAACTGCAAATGAATCAGAATTTTTCTTGGCATTAACACAAGAATCCCCTTTAAATTCTGCAATTCTGATTGAAGACATCAGTAGAAAATGCTGAAATTTGTTGCCTTAACAATACAAAAAAAGCTTTCATTTTTTTCTGCTTGTTTTAAAAGAAGAAAAAACCTAACAAATTCATGCACAAAAAAGCAACACAATGCCCTACAAATGACATGAAGTCAATGTAAAACTACATTTAAGTAGCTCATTTCTTATGAGTTAATTCCAATTCCAGTTTTGATGCCAAGTTGATTTTACAAAATTTATTTTCCAGGTCAACTGCTTTTTTCACTGGTTTAAAAAAATGTGATAGTTATTTGTTTATTATAAATTATGAGCATACAACCCATAAGGCAAACTGTTCTTTGAAGCCATGTTGCTATACATATGATTTGAAAGGCTTGCTAAGTGTTTACTGCATGTTTATTACCCAAGATTAGCTTTATCTGACCTGTTGAGCCCTTGGCAATATCCTATATCAGGATTTCTCCAGGAAAATGCTAGCAGCACATTTCGCAACTTCTGGATCCCTTCAGATGTTGGCGAGGAGTAATGTTTGTTGTTTGGCAAAGTCCTCAAGAGATCCAACTCAATCTGTTTAGATGCAGGATTTGGTTTTTCCAGAGCTTTTTGAAGCAAGGTTTGGAAGTAGCCAGGAACGGTGCTGTCCTTGAACTTTTTAACATGGAGACTGACACACCACTTCCACATCTTGGAACGGTGTTCATGCGGAATTCCAGACCGAATTAGGTTCTTCAGTTCCACACAGCGCATCATCTCTCTATTCATTGTGCTTGCAAGATAGTTTTCCCATTTCACTCCTGTGGATATCTCTCGATTTTCACTGAGTGAAAGTGATCTTAAATCCAAAGCTCGTGATTTTGCCACTAGTTTCTCCTCCTCATCATCTTCTGGGACAGTCTGAAAACCATATATATCATATTCACTGAAAAGGAGAGGAAGAAAAAAGGTTTAAAAAATATATTCAGTAGCCCTGAAGCTCTTAAGTTTCCATCATAAAGTTACTTCAAAGCCACTCTCCATAGCTCTCAAGTTCTTCTTATTAAGCATTTTTCTGAAGTATATTCTTTATTTAACAATTACTTATACAATTCCAAATACAAAAGACTTGGTGTCCATGTTCCTATTACTACACAAATTAAGCAATTTATTTAACAACATGGACAAGTTGGAATGTACCCATCTCTTCAGCAGCTCACCTTCAGAAACTGTAGGGCAATACCTCCATCTCTAAGTTTGATATTGTATCACAATGAATGAATAAATGTGTCAGTGAAACTTCCCAATGTGACCACTCCAGAGTCTCCCTGGCAGCCACATAACCAATAGAGACTGTCACTGCCGGGGCCAAAGTCCCCTGACGGTCCCTGCTCAACTCCTGCACACCCCACACTTACAGCCAGGCCAGGTTTCCTCACAGCTTCCACCCCAGGCTTCCCTTGGCAGAGTCTCAATCTCCATAAAACACTTTATTCAAGGCACAGAAACACAGAAACAGCAGGTTCCACAAAGAGCCCTCACCAAAGGAATCTCAGGGCTTTTATCCCCTCAAGTCCACACCTTCCAAAGCCTAGCTCCTTGTTCTTCCCCCTGAGCCCTTGATGTGTCTCCCAGTGTCCCTCACCTGGCTGGTGCCACCTGCCCTTTGTCATGTAAAGAATGGGCAGTTTATGAGATAAGAACACCCAGAGCTCAATCTGCATCTCAACCTGCACCAGATGTATTCCCCAACACAATGTATTTATACAGCTAAACAGATTCCATGACTATTCCATCATTAACAAAGGAAAATACAATAAATAACCCAAACCTGCGAATATATTCTCACTGTCTGTTTTCCACTGTTATAACAGAGCCCACTGGCCAAGACATTTAATTTAATAGGACCAAACTACCTGACCAGGTGGGGTTTGAAAAATGCTTGTTCTGGTTGTTCATTAGGTTCTGCTTTCAAGGCATCTTCCAGTAACTGTGTGATGACCTCACGAGCAGGACTTTGATCCTCAGAACAAACAGGAGTTTTCATTTCTTGAAGCAAGATCAAGTATTTGCTTTCAATCTGGCAGAGTTTGGCTTCTAAGCTGGTATACTGCAGAAAACAATATATAAATGTTCAGACACTTACTTTGTACTGCTCCTTTTAAAGTCTGACTCAATGCTCTTCTATTGGTTTGTACATTTGTACAGTTTATGTTAACAGCCAGATTAACTTTCCCATTTTTGAACACCAGGAAACATAAGGCAGCATAGTAGAGCAGATGTTTTCCATCACATGTATTTTTGCATATGGAAAATCTGAGCAAACCTTAATTATCACTGTATTGTATGAAATACCTTAAAAGAACAAAATTTTTGCAGTGTAGCAGCTTTAGTCTGTGCATGTTGGAACAAGAACAACTTAAGCGGCATATGAGCTAGGTAATAGCATGTAAGAATTGTAAACAAATCTCTGTGCCAAAAATACATTATTTAAGCCTGGCCACTGAGTACATGGCTTCCAAAAAACCGAAAGCAAAGCCTACCAAACCACAGCAACAGGTATCTAACCTTAGTTACAGATGAGTGCATTTTCCCAAACAGCAAACACTGGAAATCTTTACTATTTACCTGCAACATCTCTACACTCAAATTCACCCAGACAGAAATTACATTCATCATACCATAATCATTCTTTGTGCTCAGGAGAAAGCTCTACTCAATGACTTATTAAATCCTTATACATCCTATCACTAACCCTTAAAAATAATCATTACAGCCTTAATTCTGAGGAAACAATATTTTCAGAATGTACATGCCTTTGTTTGTAAGTTATCAAAATGTTCCACCAGGTCACACAATTTTAAAAGCAATTACTTCTTTCAAGAATCCATTCAGAAAGATTGCTCTGTAAGGACTGAGGGCATTTTTTAAAGCTATCATATTTAATACATTTAAATTGTTCCATTTCCTGGGTAGATTTACAACTATAGTATGGAAAACTGCTTTAGACATTGCCAAGTGAGAACATGCTGACCTTTGCCTGCCATTCTCTTTCTCTTGCTTCTGCATTTCTTCGTAGAGCAGAAAGTTCCAAAATCTCCTTATTTAAAAATTTATTCTGGGTCTTATAACCCTGAAGATTGTCCTGTTGATAAAAAAACCCAAAAAACGAAGTGGATTAAGAGTGTCAGACAAAGACCACCTTAGAGCATAGAAACAGCAGCTACTAATAGGACTTAAAAATATCAGGCTCAAATCAAATATTGTTTTTGGACTTCATGTAAATGAAACACACATGACAAATATGAGCACAGGGTGGTGCTGTACCTACCTGCATCCCTCCCAGTGCTCCACTGCCTGCAGAAAGCAGCCTGCTGCTGTCAGGAGATAGGCAGGGAGAACAGGCATGTGCAGGCTGAGCCCACCCCAGAGGCCACAGGAACACAAAAAGGAGCGATGAATGCCCCTGGGTTTTCACTACCCTCACAGCCCTCATTAAAAGCACAAGTTTCCCACCTGCCTCCACACAGAAAGACAAATCCTTAGCAATGAGCTTCCCTGCCTAATCCACTCTGATCCTGGCTACAGACACTGCCTCTGAGAGCTGAGCCTGTGGGATGAGGCTGATATCCTCCCAGCAGCCACAGGACCCTCACACTCCCCAGCATCTACAAGCTTTGTCTGCTTTCTGCCAAGACCACTGACTTCCAGTTTCAACTTTATTTTTCAAAACTTACTAGGCTCTCATATAAGAAAGAAAATTATGTATGTTTATGCATATTTTAAGTGACTTACTTACATTCCAAATTCTTTGGGATGTTAATCAATTTGAAATACAACATTTACCCAAAGGCAAGAAAGCCTACTTAGAGCAAAGTGGATAACTTCAGTAACTCCATTAAGAACTTGTGACACATTCAGAGACATATGTTAAACAATAAAAATAAAGCATTAGAAGGAGCTGTAGCAGCTTTAGTAAAACAGGTTCTTATACTCCTCCCTCTTTTTTTTGTCTCCTCAGCACTTCCCTTTGCTTTTCCACATGCTCTTTGTTGCCTCACTTTTGATATTTAAAATCAAAAAACCAAAGCAAGCTTTCTGTTTATTTTCCTCCATGCTTGTATTTTCCTCTTACCCTTAATCACTCCTGTTCCTTAAACTATTTTTCACATCCCATCTGCTCCACGACAATGATTAATTTACTCAAAGTATAGGACCATGCACTAGAGATGGCCTAAAGCAAGTTAGTTCTGGTTAGATTGTCACATATCAGCTCAAAGTGGAGGTTTCAAGCTGAGGAAGCCTCTGTTGATGAGTGTAGTGGGGAACTGCTGTAGTGATCTCAAACAGTACAGCAGACTAAAAAGTACTTTTACAGGGAGAAGAGATTCCTCTATGCATCAAGACACAGACAGTGCTCTTACTTTTAGTCTATCCAGTTCCTGCAGTTCCTTATTAGTACAGGTGGCCGTGGGGGAACTTATTGTTCCACTTTGAGAGGATGTGCTGCCCTCACATTCGCTGAGTTGACGAGAGAGTTTCATGATGACTTCGTCTTTAGCTTGAATAGTTTCCATCAACATTCCCAGCCGTTCATTGAGTTCTCCAACTTTACACTTCAGATTTTTGACTTCCTGCTGGAGACTATCTTTTTCCAGATTTAACTTTTCAAGCTGACTGTTGAGGCCTAAAATCTGGTCATCTTTTTGGTGCAACAGCTCTAACATATCTTTGGGAACCCCCTCACAAAGGCGGCTTGCAAAGTATTTATCATATTGGGAAGATCGGACTGTTTGCTGCAGAAGTCGAACAAGTTCCTGAGAATTAAAAAAACAACAGCAAAAAACCACAATGAAATTTTAAGTTTCTAAATTTTATAGCTTAGAAATCTCACATCAAGCAAAATAAAGTTTTTGGAATGGATTGAGACCTCATGCTGGTGTTTTAAAGAAAAAAGGGAACACTTTATAACATGATTTCTAGCAGGCTAACACCTTACAATGACTGGCCTACATAAATGGCTTCAGTGTCCTTCACTGAGCTAAGAATTGTGCCTGAAACGGCTACAACAGGATAAGGAACGGAGTGGAGAGCTGAGGCCCAGCGGTTACTTAGAAGCTGAAAAAAGCCCTGCTTACAAGCAGCCATGTTGTAGGATGAACAGAAAGAGGCTTAAGCTCAAAAAGTTAACAAGAAAATGTTACAGAATGGAAAAAGCAAAGAGCTCTCTTCTCTAACAGATGCAGAGAAAATAAAAAGAGGTAAAAAACAAATGCTGCTTTGCCAAAAATGAAGTCTTTGAAAGGCTGTTTAGAAAATCTTGCCACCTTAGAAATTACTACCTAAGACACTGTTTTTCTTTTGCTTCTTATTAAAACAGAAGCAGCTGTGGATGCACTGTTGCACTAGACAAATGAGATTTCTCACAGAAGCAGGCTTAGAAGCTCAAATGTACTCCTAGGAGAGGTAACACCTAAAATGAGTACAAATACAAGGCTCAGACTTCTTCTTTGGTTTCCCTTTGATTGCCTCACAAAAAGGAAAATACAAATAGCAGAAGTAGCAACTCCAATAAGATCTAAAACATTTTTCTTTTTAAAATGAGTAGAAGTTCTTTCAGATAAAACCTAGCTATTGAATAAATTGGAGTTATGAGGGTACATAAGCATGACCACCGTGTGACTGCAGTCTATATATACACATTATGGTTAGGCCTATCTCACAAAACCCTTCCTAAGGACAGAAAGAAGCCAGGTCTATTTCCCACCCACTGTACTAGCACTGAAAGAATCAAAAGACAAAGAGAATCTGAAAGGAGAAGTTCCTCAGATATTTTATGTACACATAGAAAAAGAAGCTATGACTATCAGCCAGGATCCTGGCAGACACCGATCAAGTTAACTTCAAAGAATAAAGAAGACAGATAAACCAACTCAATGAACAGTGTGCAAATGGAAGTTTTATTCAGGGATCTTATCTTCAACAGATGTAAAAGATGGTCTTTCTTGTTTCAAGACTTTTTGTACACAAGGGTTTGTTTAGAACCATCCTTTTATAACAACCAATCAGCTCTTAATGCAATGAGATGGCCAGAAAGGTTAAACTCACAATCACCTGCCAGACCCATTTGTTTTTGTGCAGTTTGCCTGAAGGTTTCATTACCTTTTGGCTCAAAAGATCTTTCTTTAGCTTCTCCAACTCTTCCTGCTGGCTTTGATACTTCAGCTGCAGTTCAGAGACCAGTCTATTCCCACTGCCAGAACACCACTCTGTTGGGGAAGAGTCACTGCTGTTGCGGTTTTTGCTTGATCCAATCATATCTTTTAACGGGCGCCTTGCTTTGTGTGGAATGCGGCCAAAATCAAATGGAAAAGCTGAACTAGTCAGTCCTGCATAAAACAATTTCTTCTAGTTCAGTTCACGTAGCAAAAAGGCATTTCAAAGAATTCAGATTTCTTTAAAAAATATATTCATTAACATTAGACTTTGAGCAGCTTTCAAACCACCCAATACAATAGCATTAAACATGCCTCATTTTCCAAGTTGCTTTCTTTGGGGGGAACAAAAAACCTCAAAACCTCCTCCCCTCCCAGGTAAAAGACTTGGCTCATAAATTAACACTTTCGTTTAAAACATGAAGAGAATTTAACAATTCAATACGGAAAATAAAAAGTATCCTTAACTATGGCAAAGTAAACTTTGCTTCAAATAATCAGAGCAAAACCATCTCTGATATCACAGCCTACTGCTCTTGTAAGAGGATTCAATGTAAGGTCTCACCTCCACGTACAGATGTTTTCTAACACATTAAATCACTTGGACATCACCTAAAGTGCTCTTAAAGAGACGTAAAAATATCTTGACAAGGTTATTCCAGACACCAGTCAAATCAGAGAACTAGTTAAAATATACAGATGAGCTACTGCTTCATGTCCATCCCTGCTTCTGCCCCATTTCAGAAGCAAGCCAATGTAACGGGTACATACACAGAGTCTAAAGGCAATTCTGCTTCAGTGTGACACTCAAGTGAGTAATTACAAACATCAGCATTTCCCTTCGCCTTGTTGCTTTGCAACTCACAAACGAACCAGTTAGCAAGCTCAGGAAACCAGAAACAGTGGATAACAAGGCTTTGTCTTTATTCTCTTGCATTTGAACGGCAGGGGACGCCAAACACATCATAAGGAATTGATCTTTTTAAAAAATAGTTTACAGAACTGTGGATGTGGTTTGTGAAGAAAAAGATATGCTTCCACTCATTTCCTAGAGACAGACATAACACAGCGCTCTATGCTAAACAAGGTAAGGCACATGATCTCCTTCCTTCCTCCATATCTACCTTTATTTCCTTCTGCCAGATGTTTCCTCTTTTCTTCCAGAGCCATTGAATCCTCCAAGTCTTTTGGGGTTGGATCCAGGAGTTCCCACTCCTCAGTGGTATAAAATACACTCTTGCGATTTTCATTACTTCCTTTTCTTAAGGAGGACATGGAATTTCTGTGAAAAGGACAGCAGGAAAAAGTGACAAATATTTCTCCATTCTGCATTCTTTTTATAAGGGGCTTCTCACAGTTCAAACAGTGCATACTAAAAATAAGCTAAAACACAGACAAAACCAATACAAAATAAAAGCTCAAAGAAAATAAGGCATACGCTACCAAATAGCATTTGCAATCAACAGTGCAACATTCTAAGAACAAAAGAAGTATTTTGCTTTAATGCCATGGTCTTTTGTATCCCCCTGTTTTTGCAGTGGGCAAGTACAAAACAAACTTTGGATTTACAAGCAGCATCTCTTTATTGATCAGTTGTAGTTTAGAATTTTAGGGTAACTGTCAAGCATTAAACTGAACAGCATGCAGTCAAAACACATGTATGTTATACTTCCATATTGGGGATTAATGGAAAACTTGGGATCATCCAAGAGACCTGCTGCAGCTGAAATGCTGATGACAAGACTCCTTTGCAGCTTTTCTCTTCTACGGTGGAACAGGGCCAACTATCTGCAAGAACACTTTAGGGGCATCCTCTGAATTCCAGCCAGATAATTCTACAGGAAAACAACACATTTCCCAGCAGGATGAGATTACCTCACCCAGCTCCCCCACAACCATCATGGAATGTCCACTCTTATGCCCATAAGTATTAACATAGCTCAGTATTGTAAAGCCTTTGTTCAACTACACAAGGACATTCCAAATCAACCCGTATGAACCAGTTTAATATTTTAGGTGTAAAACTGGAAATATATTTAGGATCTCAGCATTTTCCACAAAGTCTGTGCAAGCTCACAAAGATGCTTTCACTCAATCATCACCATTCTCTCTTCAAAACTTAAGCACAAAATAGCACAACTTCTACAATCTCATGATACTTACAGTTTAAAAATAATTGTAATGGTTATTATTAAAACTATTTCAGCAATCAATTTACAAGCTTGGCAAAGACTCATTTATGCTACAGATTTAATTTTCTTCCAGAAAGAATCACAACTCCTGTTGGGGGCAAGAAGCCTAATTTCTTTGATCAGAGGTTCCACACAAATTAAGTAGATCAAACTGGGTGATGATGGGTATATTTCCTGAGGATGGATTGGGCACTCAATACCTGTGAGTCACTTCCTGACTGTCTCAAGAAGTGTCCCCTGGCATCTCTACATCTCTCCTCCAAATGGCGGCTGATCTCTTACCAGGCAACTCCAAACTGCCTGTTCTGCAGTCTCGCAGCCTCAAAGTTTAAAAGCTTGAACACCATCTTCTAAAGCTTGAAAAAACTATAAAGAATAAATCAACTGACTTCTAGAAAAGCTTTTTTAAAGAACCGCTGTTAGGCCCATGAAAAATCATAGCTGATGCTGAGTTTTGTAAATCTTTCGCACAGGTTTGTCCAGGGCACTCAAGCAGCACCCCTTAATTGCTTTCTATTAGATTAAAATAAGATTAAAGATTAAATAGATAAATTTGAAAACAGTATTTATTTTCCTAAGTACAATCTGACAACCTACGCAAGAGCCAATCATATGGCCTAATGAGTCTCTATTTTTAAATGTTTGAGGTTCAAGTATTATTTTACGGTTATTTACTGAAGGTTACTATAATTCAGTATGTTTCCAGATTTATATTTTGCATAAATAAGTAGCGGAGAGTATGAAAATGGAAAAAAAAAATCCAGCCTAAATGTGTATGTATATCAAATATTAGTTGAAAGTATGTTTTTAAAAGTAGACAAGCATACTTCAACTTTAATTACTGTAAATATATACACTGCTTAACTCCAAGATACATTTTTCTTCCCCCCCCACCCCTTACATCTCAACTGGTACCTAGAATGCAAATACAGCTATTACAGCAATATATTCTCTGTCAGACACACTGTAAATGTGTTCAGGAGGAAGGACAAGGCTTTGACTGAGACATCTACACACCTTAATAAAAATTAATAAATATAAAACAAAAATGTGCTTGCAGCAAGAGAGGAAATTCCCTGTAGTTTTAGACACACTTTGACCCATCCTGTAACACTGGGGCTGTAATTAATCACGAATCCATGAAGACAGTGGATAGGGCACGCTATCGGATGTCAGAGACAGGAATGCAACATAACACCCCAAATTTCATGTGCAACAGGCCCTGACACTGAGTCCTCTCCCCCTCATGCAGATCAGAGGTCTGTGCGCTCAATCCTCCTTGGCTGACCCAGCTGCCCCCTGGCCAACCAGCCAACAGCTGCTCACGCCCCAGCGGCCTGGGCCTGCTCGCCAACACTGCTTGAGTGATCTAAGGTACTTATAGAACTAGTTATGTTTCAGTTATAAAATTTGCATTAATTATAACCATGAGGCCTTCAGGTCAGCTGTTGGCCACCACAATACGCAGTCCCAAATGGCACAGAACTGCTATGGAAGGGAGGAAAACAATCAACCACGACACTAGGAAAGAAACCAAAACCACAGCCAGAAAAAAAGAGTCAAACCCAACATCATCTGGTATCCTCTCAGATCTCTGTGTTAAACCAGACAGATTTAAAAGAGATCTGTTTACCTTGGCACTGTGATGAAAATGAACATTTTCCTCCCAGCTCAAGAGGGACGTGGTCTGGTTAACCAAAGCTACAGTTCTGCTTTGTGAACTACTCTGTACTAAGCACTGTAACATGCTTTAAGCAGAAGTGGAAAATCCATCTATGTGGGCAAAGCAAAGCACAAAATTCTTTGGAAAGAAACCCAGCAGGAGAGCTGAAAACCGATGGGACTGCTTTCCTTAAAGTAATTAATACTAAAGAGTAAATTCATCATGAGTAGGGGTTTTGATATTGTTCAGAAGGTGTCTGCCACATTTTCTCTCAGGAATTCAAACTACATCCACTTCAAATCTGTGCCCTGTGCTTTCATTTCTTTTAAAATGAAAACAAAAAGTAAGGATTTATATTGGTTTGATTTTCATCACTAAAAATAGTTCCGATGCATTGAGTACTATGACTACTACAATGCTGGGAATTGGCAGCTCCATGAAAAAGCAGCAGTGGCTAAGAATACAACTCAGCCTCAACAACTGCTGGGGTTCAGAGAGCAAAGCCATCACTGAAGAGCAGTACAAGACTTAAGTCACCCTTTCAGATATCAGTGATGCTACACAATAATGTTCCCTTAGAACTTCAAACAGTAAATAAAGAAACAGTTCATTTGAAGAGATACAATACTACAAACAAATCCACCCCACCACCTCCCATCGTTCTAAGCTCCACCAACCACACATCAATGCAGGAAATTGTCTTGGCCAGCAACTACCAATCTCATGGTAACTCTTTCTTCCAGGTTCCCAACTTACTTGATCTCAGTACTCCATTGTTTAAGTGAGAAATTGATGGCACTTGCTTGGACTGGTGCAGGCTGGGAAGCTGCTTGTTCTCCCACCAGGTCTGTAGGAGCAGTCTCCACAGCTAGAATATTTCTAGCTCTCTCTGCTGAAGCATTTTGACTTAGGATACTCAAATCTATATTAAAAGAGAAAAAAAAAAAGGGAAAAAAAAGAGAGGAAAAAAAGTAAGCATAAACTTCAACAAGTAAAAAAATAGTGGCTAAGTAAATTAATATACTGCTAAGTCTGCTAGTGACATTGTTCAGGTTTTACTTTAAATTACAACATAACTTTATAAAAAGTTCAGTTCAAATGAACCTTAAAAATAGAAAACTTCTGAGAGAGATCTCAGCCACATACTTTTGATAAGACAGGACCTGTGTGATCCTCACAAAGCATTATTTAATGAGTGATTTACAAATTAGCCAATCAGAACTAAATCCAGAACAGTGTCACAAAAATGCTGACCCAGATTTCAGGGTGTGCTTCATCCTGTAAGTTATTCATTCTAAAAGTATCCTAAAAGCGTGACACTACTGCCACAAGTCAGTGAGCTTTACAGACCTGAGGCAGTCTTGTGCCAGTCCAGGCTGGGCACTGCCAGAGCCAAGAATGCTGGCACAGCTCTGCAGGATATTGGACATCTCCTGCACCAGTGAGGATTCCCGAATGCAGGGCCTCCTCAGCCCATCCCAGCCAACTCTGCTGTGCTGGAAGAAGTGGGGGCCCCATGGCCAGGCCATGCAGAGCTGCAGCACAGTCCTGCACACCCCAGCAAACCCTACAGGCTGCAAACAACTCCACAGGAACCAGACCAGCCCTGAGCCACAGCTCACAACAGCCAGAGGAGCCAGGCTGACCAACCAGCCACCCAGCCAGGGCTCCAACACACCACCTTGGTAAAATACAGACTGCACAACGTGCAGTGGCTGTGCTACCTCAGTGTTTCCATTAGTCCAGAGAGCTGCCTTCTCCCTTCAGCAGGCAGAGGGAGTAAAAAATCCAGAATACAGAACATACTATGAATAGCAAAACCATTAGAGAGAAGCATAAAGCAGTTTACAGCCTTCTACAAACCCTCTGAAAAGGCAAGTTAAACAAACCCAAACGCAATTTTCAGATCCTTGTTGATATAATTCACAAAGTACTAAAGTGGATTAAAGATTTTTTGACAACACTCTCAGACTTGATTCAACATTTATATTAGAAAGTAACATATTGGTGGGCTCTGACTTAAATAAAACCCTAGGAAATTACGATGTCCTCTTATCACTGGTGAGTCTTTCAGCCTTTGCTCTAATAATTGCATGGTACCATCAGCAAGACCATCTTTAGGCAAATCGTATCCTCCAGTTACTCACCAGAGAGTTGCTTTTATCAAGTATCAAAAATTAGAAGTAGAAAGAACATTCTGTAATAAAGAATATGAAATATTAAAGATCACTGACACTAGAAAACCCTCAAATGCTTGAAAAACAGTATCTGACACAGAAATGTATCATGTCACGTTTCAAACGGAGGTACAAGTTACACTGCCTTGATTTTTATGAACAGATGCTTCAGGGCGTTATCAGCCAAAGGGAATTCCAAGTTCTTTTGTACTGTGGCTGTTCGGACTGAGCACAGTTCAGCTAAAATAGCTTAGGTAAAACTAAACATGGGATCATATTTACTGCCTAATGAACAGGAAAGATAATAAGTAGGTTTTAACTACAAAACAATAATTAAAAACAAACCCAAACCTAACCAACCCACCCACCCTCCCCTGCCCAGGAAAACCCAAACATCACAAAAGAAAAAAACCAAACGAACCCACAACACACAGACCAAACACCTTTGGATACTGAAAGCCGGAGTGGAATACTAATGTTCTGCTTTTACACTTACAGCTTGTTTAATCTTCTGTCTGATTCTGCAAAGTCCTTTTAGAGGATGGCCCAGGTGAAGGAACTGCTCAAAAGCTGAATTCCCAACAAATGCATTTCACCTCACAGACATGCCAATTGTCTGAATGTGGCACACTGAAGTTGCTCACTGGAATAATCCCCTGCCCACACCAGCCAGGAGCTTGGTTACAGGCATGGACTGCACACCACACACAGCACAACAAATGAGTGTGGTTGCTCATGCAACCTCCAAGTAAAAAATAGAAATCTGGTTTTGGTACTTATTTCTTACAAATGCATGGCATTGCATGTTTTATTAATGCAAATTAAGAACTGAAAATATAGAAACTACATTAACATTCAATCAATTTCAAGAAAAAAATAATAATCCTACATCCTATGAAGAATTAATTTACTTGACTTCCATAGTAGTAAGGCACCTCCATTACAAATCCTACAGTGCAATTTTTGTTAATATTAACTTTCCCACGTCCCACTCAAAAAAATACTTTGAAGTATTTTTCAGTACATTGAATGTTCTTAAAAAGCTTTCAAGGCTGATCCACAAAGCAGTATCTAGCTCCACGTGTGCCCCAGTTAGTCCAGATTTCTGAACTGGGAAGGGAGATGGCAGGGGATGACAGACGGGCAAGACTGCAGTAAGCAGTTCAAAGTGTGGACTGAAGAGACACTACTTCCCCATTTAAAACATTAGTGATAGCATCTGTACTAAAGCACTAGCAAAATAAACCAATTCTGTGGTCTGGTATAAAGCACATCACTGCATGCACATTCACTTTTTCAAAAAAAAAAAAGAGGAAAAAAAGCTACAAGGCACATATCTTCATCATCAACATGAAACAAGAGCCTTACAGAATCCCATAACTCTAGAAAAAAACTCTTCAAGTACTTGATTAAAGAGAAGGAAAAAGCATCAATCATTCTAGCTATTTGCATTTTCCCCAAAAGGAATCCCTATGCAAATACTTCAGTTGATGGTAAAAGTCATCACTGTGATTTGTCTTGGGAAATGAGATACTCTAGATGCAGCTCCAAATTCTACATAATGCAGTTTAACTGCAGGCTGCCCCTGAAAGGGATGGGCCTACACAGTCCATGCATATTATGTTGACATTCCTTGTACTGGATATAACAACAATAGTAATTTAATTTATTTTTTTAAAAAATCACATTAAGAAGTTCAGCTGGCTCATCCAGAAAGCCCCCAATGACTTAAAGAAAAATACCAGATCAGTGATGAAATGACTGGATGTGATGCAAAACATAAGGAAACAGCATCTGCACATGCTGCAGTGACAGAGGTTCATTTCACATTGTACCAAGCTCCGAGGGAAGCAGCACAAGCCAAGAACACATTCTGTGGCCAAGTTACATATTAGAGTTGATGTGATCCAACACTCTGCTGCCAAGGCAGCAGGCCTGTCTGCTGCTTTACTCTGCTTTCCTGTACTTAGTCACTGTGCCTTGTTCCCTCCTGTCCACCAGCTGTGCAATCACCTGATTGCACATTGAACATATTCCACTCATCGATCTAGCAGAAATGAAAAAAAAAGTCTCCTTTCTGGCTAACATTTGAACTCAACCTACTCAGCACATGGTCAGCTAAACACAACAGAAAAACGGAGCCTGTACAGCAGAGAACAAGAGGCTGAAGGCCAAAGCCTGCTCCCTTTTGCAACACTTAGATTTTTGCCACCAATACATGTGCTCTGGAGCATATGGCTTGACAAGCTGCTACCCAGACTGGCTGCTGCTAAAAAAAGGGCTTCAAACCATCCCACTTGGCATTCCCAGTAATTCTCTTGGGCTAATCCTGCCACTCACTTGTCCCTACAGTAAACCACTTCTGGAAACTACACTGGCCAAAAAACTGATCTGGAGAAGAGGCTGATTGCTGCTGCCTGCAGACTCTGCACTAGCACTTGGCAGGGTTAGCCCAGTTCCACCTCAAGGGAAGAGTAGGGCTCTGCTTTCAGCTGGGGCTGCCTGCAGTGGCTGAAAGCTGCAGCTGAACCCCCAGGAAACACATGTAAGTCCAGCTGTGTTGAGCAAGCAGCCACAAGCAGCACATCCTCTCAAAGGAGAGCAGGCAATTGGGTTAGAGGACAACACTGCAACGGGACCTGAATTTCAGCAGAAGACAAGGTGTGACAACAACAGCTTGATACTGCTGGGTTTACAGCAGGAGCAAAGCGACATCAACTGAATGTGACATCTGTTGATGACCAGTCTGACCTCAAGACTCTGCTTAAACCCAGGAGAGCCTTACTAACGCCTAACTTGGCACAGAACTGGATTTTACTCAGTCTTATTTATGGACAACAGAAATCAGCAAAAAATCCATTTCTGTAGGGACTGAGGAATAAAGCAATTCACAAGTGCCTGTGTAATGTAGTAAAAAACGCAGAATAACTCTATAATGCGCAGACATTTTTATAACTCTGACACTACTGCAGAGTTACATTTTCCTTGCCTAAAGGTATTTCAGAGACTGAATTTCACTTATGTAATATTTGTGCAGACTGTCTTCCAGTTTTGAAAGGCATTCTTATCAGTCAGATAGATCCACCACACCATATCTTTTCAGGAACAAAGTATGGTCATTCAGAACACAAAATATACCTGTTCCCATTAAAAACTGGAATTTACATCTCAGGATATTTCCCATACTAACTTTAAGATATTGCAACCATTAAAAGACAACTTCTAAAAATCTGTTTTTCAAGAAATCAACAGATTTTGTAAAGGATATGAAATCACATATAAAATTACATTTATGTTAAATAATTGCAGCATATACATAGTTTACCTAGAGTTACTTGATAAACAGATGTGCAAAAGCTCTCTTAAGACTGTTCTCTACCCCAGTGCAACACCTTATATTGACGAACTGACACTGAAGAGAGCCATGCCTTCTGTTCTCACTCAAGTTTCCAACATACCAGGGTTGCCTTTGGCAACAAGACCTTTGGAAAAGTCACTGGGTGTGGGGGATGTCCGGCTGTCCCGTTTTGCTGCGTCGAGGTTGTTGCAGTATTCCCACCTCTTCTGCTGCAGCTCCTGAAGCCAGTAGGTCATGTCCTGCCGAGTCGCAGCCTGCAGGACACGGAGCAGAGCACTGGTGAGATCTCTGCATGCCCTTGGTACATGAACACAGCAATTCCAAGTGCAATAATAAACCCAACACAGATAATCAGCAGATCACCAAGATATCATCACTCAAAATCAGTGTGATTTAAAAGAAATAACCACAATGCACAACATGCACCTTGTGCTCACATGCACATCCATGATCCTCATGCCAGAATTTTTCATTGGAAGTAGTCTCACGCATTCCTTTTCCTCAGTTTTACACTCAAACTTTAGAAAATGCAGCAGCATTTTATATTTTACACAAAAAACACTGTTTGAACATATAACTACAAATCTATATTGTGGGAAAAATTGCACACACGTTCAGGAAGATTCCCATTTTCTTTTAACTCGCTTTCTTACCAGCAGAAGCCAATAAATGAATAATGCATTGCAATGCCTCATACTTTAATGACTAAATCTTCATACTGTTCCTGATGATCCCTTGAGCTAACTAGCTTCTATAGAAAAATAGTATTTAAAACAAGAAAAAAAACCCCAAAATTCAACATTAATGCCTAACCTACAAGACCATATTCAAAAATGGGAATGGCAGTAAGTCAGGAAGAATTCAAACACACCTTGAATCAGAACTCTTAGTCAATTCAAAGCAAGTTAAATGACAATATACAAACACCAAGAAGAGACAAGTGAAGGTATCTGACACTGCAGGTGCTCCCATGGAAGAGTTATTGTTATTTCAACATACATCCTCAGGACAAGCACCTGACCTGGTAACACAGACTGTTCAGTAACAAAAGGTTAACACTGATGAGAAGACACTCCTCTAACTCCTTTGGGCTGTTAGCATATGGAGTGCTTATCTTTTAGCCAGCCTTTCTCCTACCTTCTCCCAAAGTGCATTATTGCATTATCAGTGGAAAAGATGAGTATGTTTATTCTTTAAAGACAACCCAATTTCAAACAGTTTTCTGTTCTGTTCATCACAACTTAAGAGGGCACCTGTGCAAGCAAAGCTGCAAAAGAATGGAAATCAACAACACATATTTCCTTAAAAAAACATACAGTAAGTGCTGCATAAAGCACAGTAATGGCACAGAATTGTCTACATTTTTCACAAGAGAACACTTCTGGTCTAGTAAAACTGAAGATATATTGGCCATTATATTTTGGCCCCAACAGCAGCTAATGACAAGACAAAGCACAAATAGCACAGCAAACAAAAACTGATGCTTCCCCAGGGTGCTCCCTCTGGCTCAGCAATTTATAATCTCAGTTTAGCAATGAGAGAGATGGATTTTTATTTTACGTTTTGGCTCTTTGTACCCCTGCAAGCTTTAACATCCATGACACCCTAGAGCAAATTGCTCCAAAATATCACTCAAGGAGATTAAGCAGAAAGCCTCAGTTATTCCTGGAGCTGCTGCTCCAGCTCCTTTCAGTACATTATGCGCATGGTATGATACAAGATATATAAATCAAATAAACATTCATAAATCAAGCAGTGAAACTAACAAGTGATACATGAGGACACTGCAGAGTCAGTTGGTAAGAAAGATATGTAATCAAGATAATTCTAATCTGAAATGGAAATCAGCTTCATATATTCTTTCTTGCTTACTCACAGGAAACCAGAGAAAACCATTTCCCTCATAAAAAAAATACATAGGGTAAAGAATAGTTTAGAAGGTCAAAGAACTGGACTCTGGGAAATGCCAATCCCCACAGCCACCTCCGGCAGTTTGGGAATGACCACCACAGGAGCAGGTTTTTAAGTCTACAGACTACAGTCACTGCTTGCCAGAAGTAAACATCTCCCCTTCTATCCAAGCACTAAAGTATTTCCTTTGGAGCTTTAGCCAGTGGCAAGTCTTCGCTTCTGGGAAATTTAAGAGCTTATACTTCCTTTAGAGACACTTGCACACAGGCCATGTAAAGCAACATTTTACTGTGCTCCAGCAGAAAACCACCAAGAATTCAAAGAACTTCCACTAACACAGGATGCAGTACTCACATGGCTCTCTTTGCTACCACAACACAGCTAATGAGACAATCCACCTGCAGTCAATCTAAGTTATACCTATAATTAACTTCTCTCCATGACTTCTTGAACTTAATGAACCTCTCTCACAGTTTGTCCCGTTACCATCTCACCAGTCACCTTCAAAGAACAAAAGAAATCAATTTTATTGGAGTTGCTCCTTGCTGCTTTTCAATTCCCAGCTGTACATGTTCTCTACTGGTCTGCACAGATGCCCTCAGCTCCCAGGCAATGCTGTTGTTACACACAGGGCCAGACAGCAGTGCTCATCCTTCAGCACAAAGTGGCAAGGCAAAGCAGTACAAGGTTCTCAAGCCCCTGCCTTAAGTAATTTCCCCAGGAATTACTCAGTGCCCTCCTGCTGCTCCCTGCCTGTTACCTTGCCTTCCTCTCCTCCCACATACAGCCCTCCTCTTCCGGAGTCATCCTCTCCCTTTTAGTTTTGTTTAAACAAAATAATTGTTGAAGCTGTTGTTTGAAATCAACTGTTTAAAAAAACCAAAACAAAATAAAACCAAGAACCACACATAGAAAATTTAAGTCTTCCTCTTCCCCTATTCATAAAGAGCATAAATTTGGAAACAGTTTTTAAAATTCACTTAATCTATCAAAGAAAGGGACACTTCCATGCTTGCCCATTTCTCATTACTTTTCCAAGTATTTGGCTACTGCCCACCAAGAGAGCCAAAACATTTAATTAGGGAGAGCAGCAATCAATCTCACAAAAAAATCATCATGGCTACTTAAGTATTGCTAAGATGCTTTCTTACTGCAGCGCCATGCAGTCACATTTTAATGGATGCATTTCTGAGAGAAGAAAGGCTACCATGAATGCCACCCGAACTAGTGAGGAATAAAGAACTACTGTAAGTGTACTGCTGTGAATTTACAGCCACAGTAGGAGTAAAAGATACTTTTAAGTGAGGAGCTATACAGTACCATGTAGTTTTCAACCCAAACAATGGAAAATTACGATAATTTAATTAAAAATATTCCCATATATTCTCCCACTAATAATGATATAGAACTGTCACCTTCTGATGCAGACATGACACAAACAGAGAATGACTTGGGGAAAACATCCATGCACTGCCATCCTATATCTGGACCCACTGGTGGAACACGTATGCCAACATTAAACTCTTTAAAGGAAGAGTCCAAAAAAATGCAACAATCAGACCTCACATTTTGAGAAATCTCATGAAAATTCTTGCTACATTTCTGAACACAGACAAACTCTCCCGCAAGCTACTTTGTAAAAAGGGAACATCACCAGAAAGTTTGCATTTCTTAAGATTTACTACTCCTCTATGCTCAAACACCAAATCTGGAGCCAGATGGCTTCTTCTGGAGGGCAGCCCAACTTTTAATTAAAGCACTGCAACCACTAACCAGCAAAAAGCATCAGCTCAGACAACAAACCACCCTCAGTGCTGAGCCCTCTCCTATGCTGTGTTAGGCCCTGCGGCAAAACTGTTCAAGCTGAACATCACTGATCACTGCTGTGTCCTTTGAGATCACTGATAAATTACAGCACCCACTCCTAAGCCACTCTCAGTTCAGCAAGTTTGGTGTCCAATATTTTCAAGCATCAGGGCCCTGAAATCCGCAGTGTCGGGAATACTTACACTTGGCCAATAGGCCAGAAATTTATTTTTTTTTTTGCAACTCTGTGCAATTTCTGTTCTCCTCCCAATTCACCACTGTTCACAGAGAAGTTACCTACACATAAGTGACCAGGTACACAGTCCAACATCACTGGCCAGAGCTCCTTTGTTTCTGAAGCAGACAAAATGTATCACTACGAGATACTACTTTAAAAATAAATGAGAAATGACTCCTTCATTCATTTATATAGATTCATAATGTTAATTATTTACCCCCTTAATGCAAGGGCTTGCAGTGCAAATACAGCCAAATGTTCATTTGATTGTAATAGCAGCATTCTGAGTTACAGCATGTATTTGCAGGATCAATATTTGCGTGCCTTTCCATGAAAATATTCTCAAACATAATTTATCCATAATTCATACAGTACACAATTTCTGTGCTCCTTTACCTAAAGGGATGGTATCTTTTATGTATATTTAAATGGAAAATATTTTTACATACACTTAGCTTCTTCTGCTCTATTGTACCTGTTGGAAATGTACAGAAAAACCACAATCACACAAGTGGCAGGTTGGTTATCTACAGCTCTAAAATATTAACATTTTGCTTTATTTGCTGTAAAGGCTGCAGTATATTTTTTCCAAAATTCTTATCTGAGAAACAAAGCTAGAGTACATAATAGAGTTCTCAGATACCATTACCTGACGAAAGGCTGAGCAATCCAGATGATGGAATCATTACACTAAAAAGAAATTGAGGCATTATAAGAATAGTGCATTCCTCAATACCATCATGATTTCAATCCAGAATTCCAGTAGTTAATTCTTTATTGCTCTTCTCAGTCTGTAACACTGAATGGGAAAGGCCAGATCACAAGATGTGGAAATTTTGAACTAGTAGAAAAATGAGGAAAACAAAGCATGTGAGTTACAGGCTGAAGAATACATGCTCTGTGTGTAATGTTTTCTTGATAGACTAAATCACATTTGTTTTTAACAGGAGCTGGATCAGAGGGGGAGGGGTTGGGTTGTTTGGGTTTTTTAATTTACCATCTTGAATTAATTTGCAATTCTTCATATACCTAAGTTAGCTGAAGGATGCTTTCAAAAGCCTTAAAGAACTATCATGTTGGACAGAAGAAAATTAATTTCAGCTGCAAAAATCTTATTCCTTGGTGAATAACATGGCCACAAAACACCAGTTGGTCCTTCAATATCCCGTAAGATTTTCATTAACTCCTTCCTTACCATATAAACACCTACAACGTAACAGCATTTCTGTGGAGAATCACTTGGCTGCTTTAGGGCATCACAACACAAAATTATCTTTTTCTGCTAATTGCAGAAATTAATTTGACTTTCTTAACTGGTACCTTTTCTCAATCCCCATAAAGGAAACATGAAGAAAGTTCCAATCTATGCAGGTTCTTTCCTAGAGAGCACCGGAAAAAAAATGAACACATAAAATACAGGCAGAGTAGTAACATCACAGACCAATAGATACCAATAAAAATATGAAAAAGAAACCTCCCATGTCTTACATTTGTGTATCAGTGTTGAATATGATTTGTGTCTTCACAACTGCAGAAGACACCCAAGGCTGCAGCCAAAGTACTGTCTGACAATTTATTACACAAGTGGCAAATAGCATTCCACACTACAATCCTAATCACAAATTCTATGTTTCGCAATAAAAGCCCTCCTATTCAAAAAGCACCCTCAACACAAAATTTTTCCAAAGATTTCCATGTAAAATCACAAATCACTAGATGCTAATTAAAACAAACAAAACATCCTCAAACTACTGAAACCAAAGTTTAAACCAAGTCTGCAGTTTTAAAGTCCATAACACTTGGGCTATAAGGGCAGACTCATTGAAAGCAGTAAAATCTTTTACAGCTATACAAAGGTAGTTTTTATATGTGATTGCATGCAACTGATTACACTGCCTTTACCTAAGCAAATGTCATTAAAATTATTATTGTATTCGTTTTCTAGGTAAATAATTTTTTTATTCTCTAGTAAAGCATGTTAACAAGTCTGTATTTTGACATTTATACCCATCAAAACAGAATGGTGAAGAGCTTGATACAATCATGCTCCACAGTCCCAGCAGGTATTAAGACTCTTCAAATCTCCCCTGTTAAGCGTGTAAGAGGTAATTTGCCGTATCCGATAGGAAGCTCTGCTGTTTAACACTTAATGGATTATGCTCTAATACTAAGAATGTTGCTCAGAAAGTACACGGTTCACGTGAAAAGTTACATTCTATACAGAAGAATGTTCCTTGAAGGACACAAATCTGCCTTAACGGAACTCAAAAATAATGGATACTCGGAATAATTTATTTCTTCTTAACTAAGTCAAAATGGTTTCCCTGATTGTTTGGGTTTCTTCCCCTAGGCATGACAATAGAGGAAAGATATGTTAAATAATACCTCTCGTCCTGCGAAAATCTGAGTCCTTGAACCGACAATGCGATAAGCAGCCTCTGCTACTATGAGGAAACAATTCTCCCTCCTCCTCTTCCTTCCTCCCAAAGCAGCCCAGACGCAGAATCCTGCCACGCATTATCTTTTCAAAAAAAAACACCCCAAAACTGAAACACGACAACTCTCTCCAAACTTCCAAAACCCCAACCCGCCAGATTTCTTCGGAAATCTTTTTTCTGCCCAGACGATTCCAAAGAACCCACCCAACCCGTGCTCAGAAGCATTTCCTTCCCTTCAGAGGAGCGCTGTAAACATGAAATCGTAAAGGAGAGAGACGCAACTAACAAACAGCTGGGGCCAGCCCGGTACTGCCGATCTCCGCGGCGTTTGCGAAGCAGCACCTTCCTTCCCACACAAGCCCGCACGGACGCGGCGGAGGAGTCC
>VWZU01019343.1:1841308-1853048 GCA_013397095.1 Sterrhoptilus dennistouni | reverse complement strand
CATCAGCATCACGGCGCCCGCCACCGGGCCCCGGCTCGTCGCGCCGCCCTCCTTCGACGGCACCACCATGCGCTTCGTGGTGGAGCACCGGTGAAGAGCGGGGTGAGTGCGCGCTGCTCCTCGGGCACGGCGGTCAGGGCAGGCAGGGTTAGTGGCCGAATGACAGCGGTCCCGCAGCTTCTCCTCAGGGCGGAGAGAGTCCACACCGGGGTGTAAAATATAGAAAGGTTAGACACACCCTAGGTGCAGTTCAGTATTCCTTGGAGCTTCTTTTCTGGCAGTTTCAGAGAAGCACACCATAGCTGCTCATCACACAGCCTGCATTTGTGCAGCCCCGTGGCTGGGGCGTCTGCCATTGCTCCCGGGGATGGCAGTGGGGTTGGGCATCTCTGGATCCATCAACTGGACCCATCTTGCAAGGCATGAAAGAACCCCTTCACCTTGGCATCACATCCTCCTCTTGTCTCACCTCTTCCTCCCAAGGGGAGGTGAGCACCTCTCTCTTTCTCCTGAACCTGTTTCTCCCCAACCTCAAGAAGAGTGGGATAGGGGTGTGATGGAAGCAAACCCTCATTTTGGGTCCTTCCTGTTAGTGGGGTGAGGGAGTGGGATGCATGGAGCAGTCCCAGGTGTGCTTTTCTGGCAGGGGCAGAGGTGCCCACAGCTGCCTGTGCTGCAGGAGGGCTCCCCAGGGCACTGCTGCAAAGCACAGTTTTACACAGCAGCTCTGAGCTTGGAGTGCCAGAGTCCTGGGAGTGTCCAGCTACCTGGGCCTGTAACCCTGGGTCAGCCTCCACATTCAGGGATGTGTGTGCAAGGGCACTGAGTACCCATCCTGGAGCAAGGAGGAGGGCACAGGATTGGGCGTGCAGCGTGCGCTGAAACCGGCATGGGTGCACAATGTCCTCTGCAAAATAACCAATGATGATGAAATTTCATTTTAAAAGACCTGAAATATTAGAGAAGTGCCTTCAGGATTGGTGTCACTGCTCCTTCTGCCTCTTGCATTGGAATGCATGGCTTATCTTTAACACGTGCAGTATTAGGCAGAGCTGCCAAATCTTCTGTGGCTTACCAAGAGCTCACAGAGTTGGTGTTTATGAAAAGGCAAAGAGAAAGAGTGGAAGAGTGGCAACAGTCAGAAGTTTGGGTTTGTCACCGGTTTGTGCTGAGCTTTGTCCAGTTGCATGCTTGAGGGTAAATTTTGTCTTCCAGCACTTGGGTTTTTATTTTGCTTTAATTTTTTTTTTCGTTTGCATCATCTACTACATAGTAGATTATTTGTTGAATGAAACCTTATCAATGTGATTTATACACTTCTCTGCTCGTAATTATTTTATCTTGCAAGTGCCATTCTTTTATCCTGGCTGTAGATGAAGTTGTTTTCATTGGCTCTTATGGGTCACTCAGGACAGGCACAACATGCCAGTTTAACTTGAGCTCTGCTGCGCCACTTGGAGTTCATCTTGCCAGTAAAGTCAGAGGACCTAGATGAAATGGCAAAAAGCGGTTCATTGTTTTCCCTTTGGTCTGGAGGCTGAATTGAGACTGCTAGCAGAAGGAATTCGGTAGATTTCAGGTTAGAGACTTGATGTTTTGGAAAAGGTGGGGTATATAGCACATGTATCTGTAACAGTAGCTATTTAAACAAGAACCTCCCAACTTTTCTTGTGTGATTCTTTAAAAGTGATAAACATCATATTTCCTGGTGTGCCTTGCCCCTCAGTTCTAGAGGACTGCCCTGTTACCATGTATTTAGCTTGCTTTCTGTGCCTGGTGAGGCAGGTGATATTCTCACCAAATTACTCTTTCTCACTGGTGAAGTTAAAACAGAAGCTCTGCTTTGTTGTCCTGTGTCAGAGCTCTACACTGCAAAATTGTGTGAAAGCTGCCCCAAATGACTGGTGATGCAAAAAACGTGCATACTCAGTACAGAAGGTCATTCAGCAAGGTGCAGACTTTAGTTTAATTTTACCATCCTTCAGTCTTTGATTGTGCCGAGGCGCTCATTGTCTTATACAGACAGGGATGCCCCCTCTGGGCTGTCTCAGTCCTGCTGAGGGAAGTGTCCTGCTGCTGGACTTTGGATGCACTTTTTTCCCTTGACCTGTTCTGACAGTCTTAAAATAAGTAATTTTAACTGCATGCTGCAGGATGTGGTTAACTTGTCATTAGACTTTGGTTATTCCTGTATCATCTCTCTTAGTGGAAAATTAGGTATATGCCAGAGGGGAATCACATCTGTAGCCTTCTTCTTCCTGTTTTTTTTTTCATTCACCTTCATAACTTTGATGTACCTGTGGATAATTTTCCTCTTCTTCTCTTTTATTATCTAAATTGTCTTTTGTTTTCCATTATTTTCCTCTATCCTTTGTTATTCCACTTCTTATGAAAAGTATTTGTTTGCTCAGCGTGGTGTTTTTCTTCTAACAAGAACAGCAGTATAATTTCATGTGAATCTAAGGATGAACTCTTTGCATCTAAGGATGAAAAAAGTTGTTAACTTCTTTAAGTCCAGTTAGTTGCTTTCACACCAGACCAGTTTTTTTTGGTTGGGTGTTTTTTTGTTTGTTTTTTTTTTTTTTAATTGTAGCAATGCTGTGCAGATCCTAAAATGGATTTTAAACCAGCCAGATTTCATCCTTTGAGTGTGAGAGTTGAATAAAGGTCCCTTTGTTTATTTACTAGGCAAAATAAGCTGAATGAATGCTCTGTTTCTCCACTCCTGAATTCCTTTCTGCACTGCACATATTATCTTCTTCCCTTCTTTGCTCTAGTTCTTTCACATCTTCATTCACAGACTGTGTCACCGTGTTAAGGACTGCTCCTTCTTGTTCTCTGTCACTTGTGGGAGGTCAGTGTAACTTGAAGTTTTGGTAATGGTGTGATGCCCGTGGTGGGTTGACACCACATCCTCTGCAGATCTGCTGCTCTTCCAGCACTTCCCTTTGCCTTTGGTGCTCTTTTCTGCATAATCATTGGAATAAAACGGATCCCATCAATTTCTGTTCTGACAAAATCCAAGCTGTCATTTCTGAACTATCCTTAAGTTCTTGATATGCAGAAAATAGTGGGAAATACGTGAGTATTTCTGAGTGATATCATAAGGTTGCTTCTCTCCCTCCTCTTCTTCACTCACGGTTAATGGGGAGTTTTAGCAACATTGTCCTTGCCTGCTGCACTCCTTCCTTGATGCTAATTGTCAGTTCAAATAAACTTGCATCCAAGCCTAGACAGAACCAACTTGTAGAGAGTGAATTGCCTGACAGGAGCTTGTTCACAGCATGAGTGAATGAAAATATGTTTTAGCTTTTGTATTTATTCCCACATTTTACTCTTGAGTT
This sequence comes from Sterrhoptilus dennistouni, assembly GCA_013397095.1. NCBI lineage: Eukaryota > Metazoa > Chordata > Aves > Passeriformes > Zosteropidae > Sterrhoptilus > Sterrhoptilus dennistouni. The sequence continues at coordinate 1,849,704 of VWZU01019343.1, read as the reverse complement.
GCTGTCTCATGTTAGGTAAATAAATGAGAAAATAATAGGTAGCAAAGTAGAAACAACTGTAGTAAATTGTACTGCCAGTATTAGAAGGGTATTTTTCATTGTTCTGTTTAAACCATGAGCATAAACACCTTACGGGTACAGGAATATATATGCAAATATATTTACTAGTTGTGTTTTTTTCCTAACTGCTGTCATATAATCTATGCCTGCCTTTAAAACTTATTTTTGTGTGGATAGCATATAAAATTATTTTGAAAGCTCATAAATTGATATTTTAAACTTAGTTTTAGTTGTTCCCTTTTCAGCAGGATGGATGTTCTACATTACTAAGTGAAGAAGTCAACTTACAGTGTAATACACAGTACATAGGATTTACTTATGCTGATGCCTTTGGTGAAAATTTAGTAAAGAATTTATCCAGTTTTTGTGGGAAATACTGGAATATTCCAAGAACCAAACGGGCTCTAACATTTGATATAGTAAATCAGTCTACAACTGGAAGTAAACATGACCTTGTGTTCAGAACTGTGGCTACTTAGGAAGCACTTCAGTAGTGCAGAGCCTTGGTACCTATAAAAAGTTCATGGTAGCCTTAATGACTCCTCCTGCCCAGGATGATTTCCTGAGCCAGTATTCAAGTGCTGGCTTAACTCCACAGACCTTAGAGCACGAGGGTATGGCTTGTTTCCCTTTTCCTGATGTATCCCATGCTGGATGCTGTGTTGGTAAGAAGAGTGCCCAGGTCTTTAACTGAGCGGATGGATCACTTAAATCCCGCATAGGTCACGTTGCCCTCTTTCCACTTATGTCCATGGGATTCCCTAGGACCAGTGTGCTGGAAGCTGTGGGCTTGTAAGGCACAACATGTTTCACACCTTGAGCAGCAAGGATGGGTTCTGCCCAAAAAAAACCACGGCAGCCCAACAACTGACTCAGTTTAAGAAGCTGGGTGTCCTTGTCTGATTGTTGGTAGTATCTTAGGAATTGAGGGGCAAGGATAGTGTGATGACAGAGGAGATGTTTATGCACTTCTGTAGAGGAGTAAAAATTGTTCAGATTGTTGTGGCAGCTCTCTAACAATCTGTATTAATGATGATTTTCTGGTTTTGTTTGTTTGTTTTTTCCACAGGGATAAGGAAGAAGAATTATGCTTCTTTAATTTGAAATACACTTGGTAACCCTTCAACATTAATTCTAAAAACTACTTCTACAGTTTTCTCTTTTTTTTTTTTTTTGCTTCATCATACAAAACAAGCATGTAAGTTTCTTGTTTTCTCCTAAATGTCCCCCTGTTTTGGAGTATGCCTATATTTAATTATGTGAGCAACACTAAATTACTGCATTATTTTGTGCAAAGTTCTTTTTGTACTGAAGCCAGTCTGCAGGCTTTAAGCATTGCCTCTGTGCTGGTAGCTAATGGTAGCGATGCCACTACAGCTGTTTGTAAAATGCAGGGTGTAAATGCAGCAGCGTTTCAGTGTGGATCACCACAAAGCTTCATTCAGGTTCCTGGAATGTGTTGTGATATCCAGTGCAGCCCTGCAGCTCTTCAAAAATAAAATAAAGCCTTCAGTTTTCTCCTATTGCAGTAAACGAGGGTCTTCCATATAGGTTTTAGTCACAAGTTGCCATCAGATGGTTTTTCGTACTCTCTGCTTCTCACTTGGAATTGCAAATGAAGAGAGCTGTAGTGTTAAATTTATCTTTAGTGTTTATATTTTGGCATGATTCAAAACAAACTGTAAATGTCAGAAAACACATTTGATTGCTTTCATTTTTTGTTTGCTCCTCTGTACTGTGTTGAATATCACAAGTTGCCTTAATTATGACAAGTGCTTAAGTACTGGGAAACCAGAAATTGAATGTAATATTTTAAAATCCTGGTTCTAAAGGAGAGAACAGCATTTCTTTTTCTTTAAGATGCAGTCTATTCTTCCTTAAATTGGAATGTCATTGAAAACAAAGTCCTAGTCACTGCCCTGGGAGAGCCATTCTTGAGTTTTACAGCCTCAGTACCATGTAGTTGTTTCTTTAGCTGTTTGACAAGTTTATCTGAGGGCTACAATTACCATGTGCTAAGAAAATATTTACCTTTTGAGCAAGAAAATACACAATAAGATTACTGACAGTGCAGTGTCCAACTCTGCTCAAACTCATTATTTTGTTACCAGCAACTAGTTTGTCTCAGGAAAAGAGAATTTTTATTATGACAGTAAAACTAAAATTCAATTTTCTGTTCCCTGCCCAAAATTTTGTTTAAGTGAAGCACTTGGGGAAGCACATACATGTAAGAGCAAACCTAAGTTATATAACATAAAACTTCGTTGAGGTAACAGATTATAATTTTGAAGTCTAAATGCAAACCCCTGGAGTATTTATTTAAGCATTTGCCCACAGGCAGGATTTTATTCCACCTATTCTCGAGGTTTCCTGTAGCTAGGGAAGTTCCAGTGTTTCCCATTTTTAAAATAAACCCTGGGTTTTCATTTTCCTGAGTAACTCACATGGTACAGAAAACTCAGGTAGAACTGTCTTTAACCATATGTGTGAGATTGTAATTCAAAGCAATTTATTTGTTTATAGGCACAAATTGCAATTGCCCTCAGGTGAAATGCACTACAAGTGTGCAGATAGCGAGTGACTTCTCACTCATTTTCATCATTGTGGAAATCCAGTGAATATTCTAACCCTTTCTAAAGAGCTTGGTGTGCCCAGCTAGAGCAAATATGATGTTAGGCTAATCCCTGTGCTCTTCAGCTGTACATTCTACATTACAAGCTTTAACTTCCCACTGGGATTTGGGCCGACTGCCTCTTAAAGGAGATTAATGCTTCTCCACCTTTCTCATGACTGATAAGTCCATAGGTGTTGTAATTAGAGTATCAGCATTAAACAGAACAGTACTTGGGACTGCAGGACAGTGCAGGTACCAGTATAATACTAGCATCCCTGTTCCAAAATGTTCCTGTCCTACATTTTCCTGTATCGGTGCTCGGAGCAGAGTTTCACATTGCAGTTTACAAGATATAGGTTTGCGCACACAACCTCAGGTTTACAGTTTCACCCAGTGTACTTGAAAGGAAAAAAAAAATGCATAGAAAACAAGTGCCCAGGATTTCAACGTGTATTTGTTGGAGGAAAATTTTGCAGGTTTTTTTTTTTTTTTTTCCGCTGCCTGTGGAGATGGAAGGAATGAAATGAGGGAATGCCAACAGCTATTTATTTTCTCAGGGGAGATTACTTCAGTGGAATGTGTCAATCCTAATGTCAAACGGTGTTTACTTGATTTTGTCTATTACTAAAAAGACTTCTTGTTTGCATCAAGGGGTCAGTTTTGCAAGGTGCTTCACTTCGCAAACCCAGCAAAGCCTTCACATGCATCTCCAACTTCAGATATCTAACAGATTCCTGGGGACTTCAGTGGAAGGATTTTTTCCTTCACCCATCTATGCAAAGCTTTGCTGAACTCATCCCAGAGTGCTGAGAGCCTTGCAGACCTGAGCACCAGGTTCTTCGTTTTACAGAACCTGAGCTCTGGGCTTGAGTCAAGCTGGACCCAGCAGATAGTGCCACAAAAGGTCACCAGAAAAATACTCTGGTAATATGGTGCTCCTCCATGTATACCCAGTGGTGAATTTCTCCAGTGGATGGGGTGCTGTGTAACCACATATCTTGGATTAGGGTCAAGCCCTCCATGTCAGGGCTCATAAGCTGCTAGTATTATATGTTTCACGGTGCAGTCATAGTATGTTACAGCTGAAATTCACCCCATGTGCAAAGCAGGGCAAAATCCTGTGCACCACTCAAGTTCCCTCCCAGCCCTGCTGTCAGGGTTTGAGGGCTGCACCAGCAACTGTCCATGGATTTTGGGTCAGAATCCAATTAAAAGTTTGAGTGGGACTGGAGTGATGCACCAGGATGTTGTTTTGTTCTTTTGCAACAGGGTTGGTTTCACTCAGTATCAAATTTAGCCCTTGGTGAATCAATTGGTGAATGATTTGAAATGTATTTATGGGTTGTGTGGGGTGTTTTCCACCCTTGTCTGTTTTCAATGCTACCTTTATTCTTTAGTGTTGATGGCCAAAGTGTCATTCCTTATGCTTATATATTGCCATTAACTTGTGGCCTAAGAACCTGAGAACACATACTTCAAAAACGCTTGTGCTTTTTTTTCACCTATTTCTTTTTTTTTTAATATCTTCTTTTTTTTCCCCCCTCCCCTTTCTTTTTCCTCTCATTTTTAAAGGGGTGGGTTAGTTATCAGTGTAAAGATATTTAAAAGTGCAAATGTGAAGTAAGGATAATGATTGTTAAGAGGATGTGGGTGGTATGTCTGATGAGAGAGGGGTGGGCTGTAAGGCAAGGGGGAAAATGCCATGAACGCATTGTGTTGATGATTGTTGCCTGTGGAGGAAGAATTAAGAAACAGAAGACGTGTAACTGGAGAGAAATGGACTCTTAGAGCTGCTCTCAATAGAGACAACACTGTGGCAAGTGTGTCACTGAAACCCAAAGTGATCCCACTGCAGGGTGCCGTGAGCTGGGATTGAAGGACGGCGGAGTCACGCTGGGAATTGCACAGTGGTACTTCAGTGCATCACAGCCACAGGAGAACAGACTGTCTGAAACTGCCAAGTACCAAAGTTTGTCACTGAATGAGTTGGCATTTGTATTATGTTGAGTTTCGTTTTGTTTTTCTTGAATGTTATGATAAATAAAATGTATTTTTCAGTAAAAGACACACTGCAAGTAAGCCTGCAGTCCTGCTTGGTTGTATATTTGCAAAGTTACCTTGGCTGTGGTGAAGAACAAGTGAAAACAGAGGCATTACTTGGTTCAACATGTAAACAGCAACAGAAGAAAGGATTTCACCAGAGAGCAGATCAAAAACCCTGCACTCAGACTCTCCCTGAGTTTGTCCCAACATTGAAAGTCTCTTTCTGACCTGATGTCTCTTTATTATTTCCTCTTAGGACAAAGGAAAGTTGGCATTGCTTATTTTTTTTTTACCCAAGTATAATTTAAGAACTCCCCAGTTTCAGTGAACTAACTTTGACTGGTATATGGGTTTGGGTATCCAAAGAACTGCATCTTTGTCTGTTCAGAGAGAGCAATTGGGGGATTGAATGGCTTTTTTCTGCTCACTCTCTATGTTATTTTCATTGCCTAATATTGCAATGCAAGCAAAGATGAGTTTATTAGTGGATAGCATTATTGCTTAACCTATTAGTAGGAAAAATCTTTTGCTGCTTTAGTGTGTTCCTTTTATCTTCATGGAGATTGAGAACATTTCTGTTGTTAAGTCCAAGTGTTAAAAAAGCATGAATCAAACACCAAAAAATCCCAAAATAGACTTGAAAACTAAATTATTACTTTTGCAGTTTAAAAGAACACTTTCACTTCTCAGTTTTCAGTATGTAAGGGGCACATTAAAATGGTCTTTCCTTTTAATCATATGCCTGAGATACTTAAAGGAAAACTGATTCCCACCTCATCATTTATCTACAAGCAGTACAATATGAAGACATCTGCTGTGAATTTGCTTATAATTCTGAGACATGGCTATGTGACCTTCCCACTTTGCTGGAAGCGGAAGTTCACTGGTAAAACAGTGCTTTGGTGTTTGTGACTTTCTCCTTCTCTCTCTTTCCAGATTCCTTGGAATTTGTACCTTAGCACTGCATCCACAATAGATACCATTGGTGGCTTCACTGCTAATGTCTAGGCAGTGATTCCCATACAGAGACACACGTGGCAGCCCCAAAAGACGTAAGATTGGAATGAGAACAGGTGTTGAAAGGAAGAATGGGGAAGAGGGAGAAATGAACTGGGAAGAGTGCAGCCATACCAGCTTAGCTGAACAGGAGCAAGCTGGGTTTCCAGGAGATAAAGGGTGACCAAAACAGACACAAAATAATAGTTGGAGTGTAGAGCAGAGACAAAGGCCTCAGGTCACTTTTTTAAAATCACAGGAGTCTGAAATTGCAAAGGGACCTGGGGTTGTAAACCGGAAAATTTGGGAACTCTACTTTTCTTGAAGGAGAGCTCCTGGAGCCTGATTTCAGTGGAACTCTGTTAGAAGATCTTCACAGCAGTGCTGGTTTCTCACAATAGATAGAAAATTTAAGCTGAAACCTCTACAAAAGAGAGGCCAAAAGTAAATAAACTGAGAGACATGAACTTTAACCTTTCCTTAAGAAGCCCAGTCTTGCAACCAGTGCTTGTCCAATCACAAAGTGCCTCACACCACACGAATCCACTGAAATTTAAGTATGAGGATTTCTTATGATACCTCAAATAAACTTAAAGGTGGAATATGTCTGGGATTTTCAAGGACTGCTGGAGAAAATCATGTAAGTTTCTACAAAGTCATTAAAATATCACTGGCAAGAATGATGAGACCAAAATGGTAAAAGTGCAACTCTATTGTCAAAAGGAATAGGAACAAAGTAAAATGAGAAGCAGATTATTCCCTGATGTCAGATCTAAACAAACTATCCAAACATAGAACATAACACTAAATTAAAAAAAAAAAAAAAAAGGCACCTATTTTAGAATTGCTGACTGCTGGGCTTGTCACTATTTAGAACATGTAATCTGCCTGCCAAACCAAAACTATATCCCTATATATATGAATATTTTTTTAATGATGAAAAATATTCTTAAAAAATGAGCAGTCCTGGAAACCTGGAGGGGAAAGTTTCCAAGTCTCTATTGCAAGTGGGTTGCTTTTTGGACTTAGTTGGATTATCATTGCACTGTTCCTTCTGTGCCTTCCAATTAGAAAAGACCGAGCATTTGTTTGCTTCTCTAAACTTCATGTATGAATTATTGTTTCATTGCTACCACTGCTGATTACTCAAAAGTACATGTAATACCATTATTAAATATGTATTTTACACTTTGATTAACCCCCACTGATCTGATAAACAGAGCATTTGCTTTGTTTGTAACCCTAAGTGTGTTTTCTCTTCAAATGCAGGCTTGAGCAATGTATTAATTTCATCTTATTTTTAGAAGTTTGTTACTTTTGTTGTTTCCGTAGCTATGGAGCCCAAGTAAGGAAGCCGTGGCCTTCCGTTGCCCAGCTGCTGGACTAAACCTCTCCTGGAATCCCCATTATGTCCAGCTGTTGGGGTCAGATAGCTTCAGAAGCATCTGCTGCCAGGGGGTATCCACGAAGACACGTATCACTTCTGAGGAGCAGTGCGGGTCCCAGGGGCTCTGTTTAAGGGTCAAAGCTATGGGAGATCCACAATTTTCCTTTACAGGCTGGTTTTTCAATTTGATAAAATTGAGAAGGCATAAGCCTTGCAGTGGGATTGCTAGTATCAGACAAAGATCTTACAGATATAATTTGATTATTTAGAACCTTTTTATTCCGATTTTGGGTAGTAAATTAATAGGCAAGCTGGCAGAGTGGGTCTGAGGTCATCTGGTGATATCTCAACTCTTTCCAAGTAAAATAGCGATGGCAGCTATTTCATTGTCCCTCTCCTATAATTTAGGGTGTGAGGTCACTGCAGGAGGAGACTGCCTCTTGCTAGGTGAGTGAGTGAGTAGCTCTGCTCTTATTTTTGTTTTGTGTGATGCAAAGAGCAAGTAGTAACAACAAATGCAAAAGCTTGTCTTCAGTTTGTTCCTGAAACAGTAGTGGAGGCATCAGAGCGTCTACAACACAGAGGGTGCAGATTGTGAGTGGATGCTGCGGGCAGGATTGACACTGAGGAGGAGTGCCTGGGTCCCACCTCCCCTCTGGGCAGAGGGTTTGGGCAGGCACCTCCAGCCCATGGTGCATCCAGCTGGAGGTCTTCTGATTAGAGAGGAAGCCCAGGACAAGTGAGTGCCAACTCAAGTTATTGCTTCATATTGTGAAGGTGGGTAAAATGGTTCCTCTTACCCCAATCAACAGTATTCCTTCCCCAATGGGAGGCTTTTGCTACCCAGAAAGTAACAGACAATAAGACTGGAAACAATTTTTTCACACTGTTTTTTTACCTGTTTTATTTAGGCTTTGACTAGAAATGTGCCAGCATTTTCAGGAAAGACAACAAGCAGACTATTTCATCCCAGTGACAGTTTGATTTTTGCAGATTTCTGCACTCTTGGTTTTTTACAACACAAAAGAATTTGGATTTTTTTCTTAATCTTGTAATAATTTTTTTTTTCATGACAATTTATGAGTTTTTCCTGCTTCCTTTTGGATTTGTTTTTTTTTTTTTTAAAACATTGTTCTTGGCTTTTTATTTTACTTTTTTTTGTGAATAGCACTTGCCCACTTTGTCCTATAAAAGTTAAATTAGATGGATCAGAGATCAGCTGAGCTGGGATGGGGTATATTATTTTTAAATCTGCAGTGCTGAGGTAAATGTAAAACTTTTCTCTTTCTTTTTTTT
>VWZU01019343.1:1810938-1841288 GCA_013397095.1 Sterrhoptilus dennistouni | reverse complement strand
TTTTTTTTTTTTTTTTCAGATCCTATGAAGACACTGCTTGAAGTATATAAGTAATTTTAATCAGAGGACTTGTCTGAGTAGTGATTATTTTTTTCCATTAAAATACAAACCTAACTTACCTAGAAGAAAATGTTCCAGCTCAGCACAGGCTTTGCTAGACTGTACATCCAAAATCTAAAATCTCTTTCTTTCAAGATCCTTTCCTTTGTAGTTCAGAATTGCCTTAGGGGGTGCTATTTTTTTGAAATGCACCTGCCCTGCCTTGATTACACACAGGGACACAAACTTTTAGGAGGCAACCTTGATGAGCAGCCATTGTTGGCTTAACTCTGCTCCTGCCTCTTGTAGCTACAGAAATTATACCATTGATTTCAATGAGAACAGAAGTAAGGCAACTGTAAATCCTTCTGGAAACATAACCCCACACTGTTCATCAATTGCATTTTACTACAGCAGTAAATAAAAAAACTCCAAAAGATAAATAAAAATAATTGAGTTCTGCCTGCTTAAAAAAACCCACACAATCCTTTAAAATAATGTAAAATAAAACCTGCTTTTTTTGTAAACAGGCAATACTAAGTAAGCAGGAATTCATGTTCCTATCTGGATGTTAATTGTACTTGAATATTTGAATGGGGATTGGTCATAGGCCTAAAACACCTAAAATACTTTAAAATACATTTATAAATAATCATTCTTTATACATCATAATTGTTCTTCCTGCACGTTGAAAACACAGACTTCTGTATTTCCCAAGAAAGAAAAATGAAGGATTACTTCTGCTTTTGGCACATAAAAGTAAAAATGAAGAACAAGCACCACCCTTAAGGGAGTGCATGGAATCCCAGCAAATCGGTCTTCATTTGCCTTAGTGTTTTTTTGGGTTTTTTTTTTACAAAAGTTTTAAATATAGGTTAATATGTAAACACTGTGCACGTACTGAGAGTTTGATCCTGGCCCGTTGAAATCAATGGCAAATTTCCCATTAACTGCAGCAGTGCAAGGTCAAGCTCCACGCTGGTAAGGTACGTGCAGGCCTAAGTCATTGAGGGATTCAGGAAAGCAGGAGCTCAGGTCCTGCTTTCAAAACCAGCTGCCAGCAGAGTCAGACTTTGCGCCGAACACCTTCTTGCACATGTTGGAGTTTTCCTGGTGGAGAGGGTATTCGTTCCCTGCCAAGGTGGCTGCTTTCCCCCTGCGGGCGGTGTAGCGCCTGCCAGAGGGCAGGCTCTCGTACTTGGTCGTGTGAGTCCTGCAAAGACACAGCACCAGGCTCTGCCATTAGCAGGTCTGCGCAGAAGCTGTTGCAAACACCTTGCACACAGGTGAGGTGGCACTTCCCCAGTCAGCAGATACAATCAGCAGATGTTTTAGTAGCTGCAGAATAGCAGACACTGTTTTCTTAGGATTTCCCAAAGATTCTTAAGGTTTTTATTCCTCTCAGGTTTTTAACCATCTTTTGGATGATAAAAACCTGAATGGAAATCTGGCACAGGTTCTGCAAATGTTATCTTCCTTAGGTCTTACCCAATTAGGAGAGAGCAACAAACCAAATAAACCCAATTTAAATGCTATTCTTTGGCTGCTGAAGAGCATCTTTTTAACCTTATTGCACAGTTTAGTTTTCAGGAAAACTTGTGCCTTAATAAATTATGATAGAACCCAATGGCTGCAAGAGTTTAACACACCAGGTACTTTTACCTTTTACTTTTGACACTAGTAAATAGCAGATGATGAAGAAAACTTTCTACTTTGGCTCATTTATGGCTTTGCACTTCCTCTCTCAGTGTAATAGAGAACTACTGCTGGCAAAATCTGAGGTTGCCATCAGAACTGACTGCACATGAGGGCACTACTGTCCTGCCACTTAAATTAGTTCTCTTGCAAAATCAGATTTAAAGATTGGACTGAAGTGCATATTCAGAGCTGATCAGTTGTGATCTTCAAAGAGGTTATTTCTGAATCTCAGGGGTGAGGGACAGGGAGGAATAGGTTAGCAGAGAGGTAGGTCAGTGTGTGTAACAGCCTGCACTGCACTGAACTTGGCTGCAGTGCTTAATCTCTTGTGTCTGTGAAAACCAAAAGTTCCAGCAGCTGGCTGGAAGGATACCTCAGAAAGTGTGTGCTCTTAGTTCTTACCTGAATGGAGAGTCCACTCTGTCCATCTGCATGCAGACCAAAAATGGGTACTGTGAAAACTGCACCGTGGAGATGAAGTCTAAAGCTGTTTCTGTTTCCAAAGTGGTTTCCATACCAGTTTTTACAAAGAAGGAATCCACCTCGGTATTACCAGCAACAAACACGGCTACCCTACAAAAAAAATCAGGCATTACAATTATTTCAAAACACATTAAAAAAGAGGAAATTGAATTACTAACAGTCCTACCATACATACATAAAAACTGCCCTCAAAGGACCCTGTTCTTCACATAAAGGTATATAAATTCACATGAGACCAGTGGGAACTGGTATTATCCAGTGGAAAGGAAAAGAGAAGTACAAACATTCTTCCATGCACATAACTATTTAATTCTATTTATTTAATTGCTTAATTCTAACTCATCTGCAAGGTCTTTTATATTAAATTCATCTCATTGGTGCTACTGTGGCTCAGAAGCCTGAGCTGTCTACAGCCACAGCGTGTGCTGAGAGTATCTCACCGGTTCTTGACGTTGGTCTTGGATTCCCGGTACCACAGGCTGAACTCCATCCCTCCAGAGATATCGATGGCCAGTCCACCCATGAACTGTGCACTGGCTGTGGGCCCAGACTGCAGCTGGATTTCCTGGAGCCATGGGAAAGCACAGGTCACTGACTGCAGACCTCAGAGGTTTCCTTATTCCCTTTGGTACTGTCCCACACCACTTGTCATTTTGCAGGAACGAAAAGGAACAGAGGGATTTTCTGAAAGGATGGACAAAACATCCTGATGCACCTCCCTCCCTCAAAAATGGGATGAAGCTACAGCAAGGCACCTTGCATCCTTCCCCTCTCCCCTGTGTGCCAGCTGGCATAATTTCTGCAGAGTGTCATTGCAGGGAATATCATGTCTCCAAGAGCTACCACACAAGCCCCACAAAGAAGCTGTGATGGCAGTCTAGCTAAATTAGATTAAACTCCTTGCTGGAAGACCAGCACAGTGTAACTTCAGCACCTCTGAGCAGACCTGTACTGGCAGTAGGATGCTGCCACTTGTGTAGCGGCTCCAAACCCACCATATGACAGGAATTATGTCTTCTGTGGCTGGGCGGCCAAACCCATCAGCTAATGCACCTTCATTTGCACTTAATGCATTTTCTATCAAATATCAAATGTGTTCATGGCTTCATGAAACCTTGTAAGGCCGGACTGGAAACACATCCATATAGTCCATTTCGGAAGTGGTAATATAGCTCAGGGTCATGGCAGTTCATTACTTTTAAGGTTTGACACACAGCCAAGATTTTAAGGTTCACCCAGATTGGCAATCTAGCTCTCTTTATATAATTGCCCTGCTTCCCTAAGCACTAGCGGATTAATTCACAATTTAAAAAGAAACATTAATTTGGGAAAAGCTTATTTTGATCATGTGCCTCACATACAGGACACTTTCTCCAGTCTCACAGATGGTTTTCTCCCTCCTCCCAGGTTTCTGTGCCTGTGGTATTCTCAGCATCTGTAATGTTGCAGGCCTTTATAGGGCATGTGGGAATGTGAATTTCCTCCCCCTTTTTGATGTCCAGGCACCCTAGAAGTCTCTATTCTCTTCTTAGCTATTCAGTAGTCCAGTGGCTCCAACTAATGCTGTCCCAAGATTTAAGAAAGAAGCAAGCAGAGAGTCAGTCTAACTTCCTAATCCCTACAGCAAGGAGGAACATCAGGGCAGGTTTTTGTTCAGAACATTGAAGTTATTTGGATGTAATCGGAGACTCGGATAATTATGGTATCCGTACATGGTTACTTCACCTTTTAGGGTAAGTTAACTATCCTTGAAATTATTTCCTTGACAGAACCAGCTTGGCAGAGCTGTCTTGGCAGTCAGTTGATGCTAAAGTGGGCTCAAGATTTAAAGAATGCAGTGCGCTGGCTGTGGCTTATAAATCCAGCATGACCCCAGCAAGTGTGGATATATGATGCTCTGATTTCTTATTTTCACCCAAGTTAAAATCATGGATTGAAATTGTGGTCTTTCTGAAATCAAAGGGAGGTTTTATACTAACTGCAATGTGGCATAAAATACTGCCCTTGATGGTCGGTTTAGGTGTGGACATAAAGCTTGTTTTACTTTATTTTAATTTGCTTTTAATTGGGACTGCATTGGTGGGTAGCTGCTAATGAGTGAGGAGGTAACAGTATACATGTTGGCAGAGACATGTACACACAACCAGAGGAGCAGATATTTATAGATGTATTGTCAAATTGCACCCAAGAATATTTAAAGTAGGCTGGGTTTATAAAGGCTGCATGGTTCAAGACTTAAATGCTACCTAGAATTAAGCTGTATTTGTCACTGAAACCAGCAGAGAAGCTAAGGAGCACTTGTCTTGTGTTTTACTAGCTCATCTATTTCCTTATTTATAGCTCAGCCCTGTCCCTCGTCTCATGTGCAAATCTAATCCAGGCTGATGGGAGGTGTAAATCACAGGGACCCAGCCTCCTCAGGAGAAGTATTTTCCTCTCCTTTCCTATTTTAAGCTTTGTGTCTCATTTGCAGTGGAAAATGTGATCCAAAAGATCAGAATCACTCATTTGTTATGGTTTAACATGCTGAAATGTGCCATGTTTCAACAAAAAAGTGTCTTCATGTACTGCACTGTAATGCAGCCTTACTGTAATGCCATGCAGAGATGGCTGCAACAAGCACATCCCTGGGAACTGGCTACCTTCCACTGGGGTCTGGCTTGCAAGTGGCTTCTCTGACCTATTAATACAGTATTTAATTTCTCTGGGCTTCTAGCAGGTGTGTTGCCTAGGAGAACTATTAACACTGCTGAACTTTAATGCAGGTGACTTAGGAGTCTCAAAAACAGTTTTATGAGAGCTGTTTATTTTATAGCAGGAATACAACTTCTGGTTATTCTTAGCCCTCAAGCAACACTGTGGGCACATGGAAGTGCCAAAACCATGTTGATGTGCTGTTGAGTTGGAGCATAGCTATAAGACCATTCTTAGAAAGATGGGCTGTGCTTAAAAGGCAGCTCAGCCTGAAGCTGTTTAACAGGGCTTTAAACCACTTGTGGGGTGTGGAGGTAAGACACTGCTGCTGAGGTTCCCAAAACGGCAGTGACTGACTGAAAACACTGCACCTTGATACTGTTAAAAATGGCACAGAGTCCCAGCCCTGGCTGCCCCAGGCTTTTGAGAGGTTCTCCAAAGACGAGGGGTGGAGAATTTGCTGGCAGGCAGAGCTCTAGGGGTGCCCAGCCAGCTGATTCAGCCAGAGTATGTCTGGAGCTTGATGCATGCATAGCAGTTGGAAATATTTAGTTCTCTAAATGCTCCCTATGCTCAGGACTAGACATGATTATCTTTCTCACCTCTGCGGTCTGTTTGTTAAATAGGTCATGGTAAAGTTTCTGCCCATAATCTGCGTGTGAACTGTAAAGCACTGTTGGAATGAGCTTTAGTTAGCCAGTTTGGGCACTACTTGGGAAGCCCTCTGGACTCAGAATACCATTAGAAGGAGCTGAGCTGGGCTCTGGATGGGGAAACCTGTCATGTGCAGAGGGTGTTTCTGTGTAATTTTGAGCAGAGTGGATTGTCTCATAATCTACTTTTGGCATTTTCTTTTGCCAAGTATTAAAAGGGAAAAGCCAAAAGTAAAGTTTGAGACTGCAGATGTTTCATAAGCTGAGTACAGCTGTTAAATCCACAGGTTCTAAGGAAATCTCTGTTTGGGAAGAGCAAAGATACCAAATCAAGTGCTGACCCTGCACTTTGGGAGAGATGTCTAGATTCTTAGTCCTCCAATAACACATTATATAGCCAGTTATATTTATACGTGAATCTATTTATGCACAAAATTAGCAAATGATCTGGGGTGGCAGTTGCATAAAAGCTGTGTAATACTCATTTTAATTCCCTGTTTTGCCTAGAAATAAACAGTTGAAATTTGGAGCTCTCAGCATTGTTCTTTGAAGGATAGTTATCTGATTAATTCACCTGACAATTATTGCCTAAGTGGACACAAGGTCCCTGAACAACTTGTGAAGAGGAAAACTTAGGTGGTCACATGGACAATACTGTATTACGAGAAACTGTGGGAGGGGAGGTCATAGCCGAAAGCAATATGAGTTTACAACAGGAAACTCAGTTGGATTTGCTTTTATTCAGTGTCACTGTTTTCTAGAAGATCTGTTCTCACCTTTGTGGTAGGCTGGTTTTCATGTAATTTTATTCTGGTTTTTAATACTTATGACTTTTCTATTGCTCTCCTAGTAAAGGTAGCCAGGTTAACACTGGTCAGACTTATCAGCATTGAAAAAAAAGAAAATAAGGTGTCCTACAATAGCAGCATGGGGGAGGAACCATCTGTGCTTAAAAGACAGAAAAAGAAGCAAATAATGTGCTGTTAGTACCTGTAAGAAATCTGTGAGAAGGACGAGTCCTTTCACCACATTCATGGCGTCTCCAGTTGCCGAGAGCATTTTAGACATTAAATCACCATACCCTTGGAAAAATGTCACTGGCCTGAGCTGGAAATCGAACAGAATGGCTGACATGCCAGCAAAGGAGTCCAGATTTTCCTCGCCTTCATCAGGAGTTGCAGCTATTATGGACTCAAGACCCTGAGCTTCAATCACCACCTATGAAGGAACAGTGATACAGAACAAATGAAAAAATCCTGCCTGATTCAGACTATTAACAACACCACATATTTTCTTAAGGCTGAAGAGCCTAATTCTAATTTATGTAGTTGTAGTGGAAAAGGTATGAGGTTAAGACTTAATGGAACTAGGTAGAACACCTAGAAAAATGGAAAATAAAATAATCTCATGCCATGTTTTTCCCTTTAGGTGCTGAACAGGATTTACCCACATGCAGATCACAATCCTGAGATTAGTTTTCTTTCAAACAGATTTTCCTTTATTCATATAACTATTTTTCATGGACAGTTGGGAGGAAAAGCCAGAGATGTTCCACTGCACATTTTTTGTCCTGCATAAATTCAGAAGAATTATAATACTGAAGGTTCTTGCCAATATCAAAAAAAGTCTAAAACAAAGACATTTAAATCTCTTTGATTTGTACATTTGTTCTACTCTTTCAATTTCCATTCTGTGACATACCTGAACTGGGACCTGATTTTACAAACTCACAAAGCTTTTATTGATTACATCAGATAAACAGCATAGGCTTTACACAGACACAGAGCTTGATGTATGAGAACAAAACACTTGTTTTGTTTATAGAAGACATGCCACATTGTGGGGTTTTCCTCTGTTATTGTTTTTCCCCTGTTATTGGCTTGTTCTCTGCCCAGTACAGCAAACATCATGGTCTTAAGCATTAGCTGAATTGATTTAGAAGCTGTAAGAAAAGAGACTGGTTAGTTATTATGTACAGTGTGGCAGTTACCTGGATGGCATGAAGTTCAGCATTTCTGTCGAAAACATGGATGTTCATGTTACTTCTCCGTAAAATGCCGGAGCCAGAGTAGAGGATGTCAAGGCTGTATGTGGATGACACATCAGGACCACCTTGATTTAAAAAGAAAGAAGGTACCTGTGACTAAACTAGTGGATTAATCAATTGTTTGGGAATACAGAGAGGGTTCAAAGGCAGTTTCATGGTTACATACGTGTGATGTATCCGGTGTAGGCAGAGGAAGAGCCCATCTTGGAGAAGCGATCATAGTTATGGGCACGCATGTCCTTCAGAACTTTACGAATTGTTTTGCTGTGGTATTTCAAAACAAACAAACAAAACCACTGAAATGCAAAAATGTTACAGTACCAAATGTGTTGCTTTTGAATTTCAAAAGTAATAGATCAAATTCGAGAGAGGGTGAATTTCCCAGTAGGAAAGAAGGTCTTCAAAACCCTTACCTTTTCCCACTAAAAATCTGCCCTAACCCAGAGTCTCTCTTTCAATTTCAGGTACTCCCTGCAGTCACAGGAAGAAAGGCAAGCAAAGGTCTTGATTGATATATAATGGTTTTGAGAAGAAGATAAATATTGATTATTTTCATTCTCACATTGTGATGTTTAAAATTTTTCCCCATCACTGTTCTTAAAATATAAAAGCAAAGGATCCACTGAGAGAATTAAGATCAACAGATGATATTTTTCACAGTAATGCAAGTCAGATGCCTAATTATTTTTTTGCACCTGTGAAAATGTGAATAGCTATTAAAAGAATTACATTGAAATAAAGGGATTTATTCTGAAATAACAATACAAGGGACATAAAAATAAGATATCCTTTTATACTCTCCTTAAATTTTAATAATTCATGAGAACCTGTGTGTCCTTTGTAAGGAAGTATTGTATTTATTTACACTGAACTTAATGTACCTTGAAGGCATTTCAAAGTGCAGTATATCTTGGATCATGGCGAGCATGTACTTGTTCATTTCCATGGGCAGTTCCCCAATGGAGAGCAGGATGTTTTTCACTTCCATGTAGGATGGGTTACTGTTTAAGATGATGGCAGCTGCTGTGGTTCTCACTGTCTTTTCGTGGACTTTGCGAGTCTGGTGGTATATCCTGTTCATTGTTTCCTTCACCTGGTCAGGAAACACATTATTCACTCAATGCTCATGCAGATGACTGGGCAAAGTACAGGTTGGAATCTCGTTTATAATATCAGCTTAAGTTAGCTCCATAGCTAAGGCTAATACATAAGGATATATTTTCAGCATCATGTTTTTCATGGTCCTTTTGGAATGTTGAGACATGTATAGCTCAGCGACCACAAGGACAAGTGGGACATCTGTTATGCTCTCTCAGCCACAGACCAAATACAGCCTTACACACTGGTTTTCAAAGTGGGGCTGTAAATAAGTAGCAGCACTAAGAACAAATGTACTTTAAAAATCAAAAATCTTGTTATTTTAATTTTCTAGATAGTGCCTGTGGTGGCGTCTTATCCCTGAGAAGATCGTTACACATCTTTATTACAGGGGAGTCTGTGGAAAGCCATGTAGCTGATAGAATGGCCTCCAGCATGCTCATTGCAGAGCAGCACCCTGACAGCCTCAATCCTGGTGGCCAGCAGCAGGTATGAAATGGAATGCAAGGTAATGCAGAAGAGGCAGGACCTCTTGTCCCACTGTTTTCTGTGTCTTTTCCTGCTCTTGGAGGCCGCAGGATAAAATCCAGCTTTTTTACCTTTCTCTTACTTAGTGTGTTGTCCCTGGCTACGTAAAAGCACAAGGAAGAACAGGGGTTGCACAGGCGCCCAAGTGCTCCCTCTGGCGAGCAGAGCCCGGTTTTCCCCACAGACTGCACGCCACCTTTGGCGGCTATGTGTGACCCTGGAGCCAAGGGCTGACCAGCACCTGTCCACCAAGCCCATTCCTTGCCTTCAGCATGTTGACATGCACCACACAGCTTGGTGCCATCAGCAAACTTACTGAGATTGTACTCAACCTCACTGTCCATGTTGCTGATGAGAAGAAATGAACTCTGATAATTTATCCTTTATCTTTAATAGTCTCCTGCACTTCTTTTCTTGGGCAGTATATTTTCTTACCTCTTTGGTGAGAAAAGAAGGATCATATCTCTGCAAGGCAGTGGCAGCAAGGCTGCTGATGGGTCCTTCTCCTGACTCAGCATACTTCAGAAGCACTGGAATTCCTTCAGGAAGGAGCGCATTCTTCAGTGCCAGCAGGTACATCTGCACGTTGTCATCTTTACTGGCCTTCTCCAGTCTATTTAGAATCAACCTTTTGGCTTCCGCAACAGCCTAAGAAAATCAACAGCACATTAAATGGTGATCATGAACCTCCATTTTCCCCCTTGCAAGAGCAGAAGGGGCAGGGCTGGGTTCTGGCATGTTTTTGTTGCACAGGGTTAGCAAAGGTGTCATTTGTACATTGATGGCTTCGTTCAAGGATAACCAAAGTGCCTGCAGCCACAGTGACACCTGATCCAAAGTTTTATCACTTGCCAGCTGCTCCTGCCCCAATTTGGGGACATCACAGATCTTTTTTGTGGGGCCAACAAGTCCCCACACAAAAAGGCAAGGAAAGTGGTCTTCAGTGTCTCATAACATAATGTTATAAAACTGCTTGGCAATTGCCAAAGGAAATTAAAAGGGCCTGTTCAGCTGCTCTGTCTCTTTTCAGTGGTGTACTGCAGAGCTGAACAACACAGATCCAGCAGCCTTGTCTGATCATTCTCATCCTCTAACACCAGCATCCACACAGTACATGTTCAGAGTAAAAGTCTTCCTTCTTCTATGAATGTTTGGGGCACGGTTGAGTACTTGAATCAAAGAATTCTCTTCAAAGAGGTGAGCTAACCTAAGGTGATTGTAAATAATAAACAGATCCTGATTTTGCCAGTGTTTCTCTGAAGATATGCAAAGCTTTTGGAAAAGGCAGCTTCTGTTGACAAATTCAGCCACAGAAATGGAAAAAGACAAGATAAAAACCTAAATCTGACCAAGTAGAAGTCATTATTAAAAAAAAAATACAATCCTCTATCAAACATAGGAGTTCATGGGCTTGTTTTAAATGGGAGAATCTGCTTCCCATGTCTGTCATGCTCTCCCAGTAACATCACCAGGGATCAGTCAGGTGTGTTGCAGACCAGAATTTGGGCAGCAGTGACCATCAGATACTCACTGGCAGCTTGCAGCCATCCCTGTCACACAGCTTTCTAATGAGCGCTCCCATGACAATGACAAGAGTTTCTCTGATTTCTTCTTTGGCAACGTCCCCCTTGAACTTCTCCTGTCATGCAAAAGTGAAGCTGTTTAGTGTCTCAGTGTAAACATGACAAGCCACACTCTGCTGTGGGTTCAACATTTTCTGTGAACATTAATGCAATGCAAGGGCAGTGACTACCATGATGGCCTGGGCTCAGGCTAGAGCACAGCACATCTCTATCATTACATAGGTTATTATATATAATAAATCACTGCCATTTGCACTTTGAGTTACATTCAATGTCTCAATAAGATTCATTTGGGGAAAAGAAGAAAAAAAGGATTTACAGTTCTGGTTTTATAAGGCAACAATCAAACAATCCTCAACTTATTTTCCTAACATTCAGTATTATGTTTCTTTTCTAAGTACTGGATTTTGGTAATATTTTAAAAAGTAAATAGTCTTTCAGTCTGGACCTAGGAATGTCTGTTGTTTGCACACTCTATGTTAATGATACACTTATAGGAAACCCTGGACAGCATAAAGAAAAGAATATTAGAAACAGCAACCCTTGTTTCTTCTTCTCTCCCCCTTTGACTGGGGAGAGGCATAAGAGTATTAGTTCTGTTGTATTTGTTTTGTCCTTGGACTTACAGTTAATAATTTCAGGAGCATTTCACTGGGGTGAGAAGCAAATCCACAGGCATACAGGAACCGCTCCTGCAGGATAAAAGTGCTTGCATCCTTAAAGTCAAGAAACTCCAGTACAGCCTCCAGTGATTCTGGTGTCTGAGCTGAGGTTACAGCATCCACTACCTGTGGACTACAAAGAAGTAGAAATTAAATGAACATACCATTGCAATGAGCTGGTCAATACTGAAAAGGCTTTCCATATTGAGAGAAATAAGCTAATGTAGGGAAACAATTCTTCACTGCAAGTAAGAAAATCTTCTGCTCTTTTTGGAACAAGTATCCCTGAATTCTCACCTCAAAATGGTACACAAACTCATATCCATGATAATTTTTGAATTTATACAAATAGGGGACCAAAAAAGTATTAAAAAACCAACTATTACAAATGTATTAAAGTTTACAGGACAAGGTTGTAAATATAAAAAAGTGTTAGTACTGCATGCACAATGGCACATAGAGAAAAGGCTTCTATGCTACCTGAGTGATTCTCAGGTTTATCTCCACTGCTAACAACTGCTGCAATTTATTTGAAAGATCCCAACCATATAACTCAGAAATGCTTTTCAACTCTCAAGTCTCCATGTGCATGCTGTTCACAACCAAACTCTAATACTAGGACAATTCCCAGGCACCAACCTTCCCCTTCTCTGCTGTATTTCCTATTGAAGGAAACAAGTGGCAAGTCAAGAACAAGTTATAGGGTCTTTCAGAACAAGCATTTGGTTTGAGAACCTTTAAAGCTAAACTACAAAGTGTGTTGGACTTGCACTGTAGATACGACCCAGGTGGCTGAAGGGTGTGCTGAAAATTTATTATATTACAAGAACAAACATAACTTTAAAAAATCCTTTTCCTGTAGACAGTACTGAATACTGGGTTTGCATTGCTAGGACATCACCAGTAGAAGTCAATCTCTTTGTATGCAATTTGCCCTTCTGAATTTTTCAGTACCTTAAGCCTTTTAAAAACTTGTTCATGGTAACTTACAGAAATTCTTGCTTTTCACTCCTAATAATTTTCAGTATCTCCTCTTTCGTAGCTTTTCTGATGTTCTGAATAAAGGACAAAAAGCTTTTTGCTGCTTCAGGTTGGGAAAGTTTGTCAGGATGCATATGTTCTCTGATGCTCTGCCAGTGCTCAGAAAGCTGCAAAACAAATATTATGTCAAATCTCTCAGATTGTGGTTTCAGTTCTCAAAATGAGACTAAATAAATACAGATATGTAGGCTAGCTGTTGCTCAAATTAGCTGAAGTCCAACAGATTGTTGACCCTTTAGCTCAGTATTAGTTAATTTATGATATCCCAGCACAAATATCTTTGAAACATTTCTATAGCTGTCTCTCTTTCAACACTTTGGTATTTTTCTGATGTTGTATATGACCTTAAATGCAATCTCTTTGGAACAATAAAACTTATTTATACTGTAACTGGAATAAAGTTAATTCTCTTCTCTTGCAAATTTCTTGTGCTTTCTGGTGAATATGGTCTTTGCCTTATATTCCCATTTTTTCCTAAGTAGATTCTTTTAAAAGGGAGATGCATGATCCCCAATTCACCAATTAATCATATTTTCTGAGAGGATGGTAATTTTGGGTTAGTATGGAACAGGATTAAATGCCCAAGAAGTTTTTCCCATTTTTTATTCATAAACTTGCATACAAAGGGATCTGTAGCTATTGTGCAAAATGACAAGTAAGATGGTATTAGAACAGGTAATTTGTGGTTGCTGTATTTATTCCCATACCACATTTTTTACCTGAATGAGCCAACGTGGTAGCAAAGGACCCATATCTGTCCTTCCAGATGCACTCCCATAAGAAACTGGTGCTGGTATTTTGACCTTTCCTCTCTCCCTCGCCTTTGCCTCTGTTATCTCAAATTATCGAGAACATTCCTTGGGGAAAACTCAGCTGTTCTTTGCAGCACTCTTTACTGCAGTTTTCCTGAGTGGGAAATAACAGTAGCACCCATTTGACCTTTACTAAAATACTTCCCCTCTGTGCGCTTTGTGTTGGGCAATAGCACTTGAACCTGCTGGCAATTAGAAGGATCATTCATCAGTACAGAGTGCAACTTCTATCGACTGTAACAAACAATAATTAGGCAACAATGATTGAGACATAGGATATTTCCTGAAGATTAATGACCAGCTGGGAGGAGCTCATGTTCAGAGGCACAGATGGGTCTTTTAACCTCAACTGGTGATTAGTGCTTAGCACCAAGGTCAGTGTTGCTATTATTAACTGAAATTGGATAAACATATGGGGCGCTTTTTATTCCCCATGTTGAAGTTGCACCACAGTCCAGCAAAAAACCCTCTAACCTCATTGCTCCTGTATTTTCTCCTGTGCAGAGCCCAGCTGTGTAGGCTGCTCTTAGTCAGTTTAGCCCATACCCTAGAGACAAGCAAGGTGGGAGATGCAAGCTGGAGCCATCTCAAGCAAAAGAGAGTGGAGACCAAGCCTTCCTTTTTTGGGGGTGCTCAAACTGTTCAACAGCTACAAGGAGCAGCTGCCTTTTCCTGCAGTGACCATGGCATTAAAAACACCATTCACAGTTGACTTTTATGAGGGCCCTCATTCTCCTGATGTGAATGTCAGGCAATTTGGATTTAATAACCCAAACATTCAGGCACAAGATGCACACCCTTCTATACAGCAACTCAGCATGGACACAGACCTGTGTTTCTCTGACAGAGATCAAAACAGAGGTCTTGTGAGCACTCTGGGAAAACTCCAGCCAAACCATGAGGTTCTAAACCCAGCAGGAGTTGGTTTTGAATGTCAGTGTCTGACAGCTGTTTACCAACATACAAAGGCTGGCTGCACAAGACAGAACAAACCCACCTCACCTTCAAAAGGGACAAGAAGCCTTTCTTATAGGAACCATGAGCATTAAAGAGTGTAAGATGCATGAGCTTCTTCTGAAAAGAGCATGCTTTATGTTGTCTAAACACAGAAATCTAGACCTCATTTTAAGTGCAAACATTTGCCATAACCTCAGAGAAGCTAGTGCTGCCATCTGGGAAATGAGGATAGTAATGGTTATTTTACCAATTTCATAAAGATAGAGATAAGACCTGCTACAATTTAAAAAGGGCTTTGAGAATGTAAAACTCTAAGGCATAGCATGTCAGCAGGGCATTAATGTATACTGTGATATATAAGTACCATATGCTATGTTGCTGCTTTGGATACAGTGTTCTGTTTATAGAGCCCATCTTTTCATAGCAGTTACTGAAAAATACAGTGAGAAAGCAGAACTTCATTCTCCTCGTGCCATTAGGTTTATAATGACATAGCTCAGTCCTCAGCCAGTGCTCTGGAATTATACCCTGTGTTTCTTATCTTGGTCTGGAAATTATAACTGTTATGACAAACTCAGTCCCAAGTGACAAATTGGTCAGCACAAACCCCAATGGTAGAGTCAGGGAAAACCCACCTATCCCTACTCTCTTTAGGATGCCTCAATATTCCCTGCTCAGAACTGCTCCAGCACACATGCAGCATCATTTCTATATTGTCCAAA
Organism: Sterrhoptilus dennistouni; assembly: GCA_013397095.1. Classification (NCBI taxonomy): domain Eukaryota; kingdom Metazoa; phylum Chordata; class Aves; order Passeriformes; family Zosteropidae; genus Sterrhoptilus; species Sterrhoptilus dennistouni. Next base: position 1,826,271 of record VWZU01019343.1, on the reverse strand, counting down.
TATGTGGTTTTGGTCTGCTCTGTGGCTCAACAAGTATTGGACAAGATAAATTATTACAGTGTAATGCTACTTCCAAATAACTAGGACAAGTTCCAATACAGGAACATATTTGTGCTCATAAGGAGTATCTCTGGAGGACTAAAATTATGTCTGCTGAATAGAAGCTATATCTTGCTTATCAACACCAGAAAATAATGATCCTTAAACTAATGTTCCCATTCATTCCTCAGTGGTAATAGCATTAATACTGTTTGCCAACAGTCACTGTAGTAATTTATTTAGTTTATGATAATATCATTAGTAAAACAAAAGATAATGCATTTACAGTGCCATGCTCTTAGCCTTCAGATGTCATAAATATAATAAAAACAAGGCAGGTTTTTTTTTTCCCCAGGGAAAAATGAGAACATTATTGGACTTCCCAAGAATACTAAAGCCCCATTTTATTGTAAAATATTGTATTGTATTACAATATAGGTATTGTAAAATACCTATAAAATACTTTAAACAAAAGACTTCCTCGGGGTCAGGTAGTAAGAAGAGATTAAATATACTGCCAACAAATGCTTAACCTGCCTGAGGAAAGGCTAACAAACTTGAATTCCTAGGAACAGTTCAGCTCCTCCATGACAGAACTGTTTACAAACACCAGTCAACCATCTTAAGATTAATTTTCCACCTAGAGGAAATAAGCCTCTGCCAGCTCGAGGTTGGCAAAGGTGAGATAAAACAACAGTGTTGTATTTTCTAGTGATCTGGAGAAATATTACAGTCTTTAAAGAGAGCAAAAAGGTTGGTACTCTAAGTGGTAGATCTCATTACATCCTTGCGGGATGAGCACCGTTGCAACATTTCCATACTCCAGGGTGCATTTTATATGGATATGTTGGACCTGACCTAGTTCTGCTTGGACAGAAAATTTGCTTTCACACTTTTCCTGCTCAGCTAAGCAACCTGATGTCCAATGAACCTGTGTTTACTTACTGAAGGGCATTTTTTGCATTCGGATTTCACTGGCTCTGCTTCCAGGGGAATGGCAACGTAATTGGGGTCCAAGGTCTTGATCACACCAGCGACTTGCTTTGCAGCAATCAGTCCCATCCCAGCTTGGACTGACTTCAGTTCCAGCCTCTGCCTGTACATCCACACAGTGAGGAAACCATTAGAGCTCAACCATCAGTGCAGAGATGCAAAAATCACACCGAGAGGAAACAAAAAAACCCTCCACAAAAGAAAAAAAAAACAAAAACACCACACCACGGATTTATTGAAGCCTTATTTTAGAATGTGCAGAATATGGCAGGTCTGTGGGGTTTTTAATGTAACAGAAATTGCTGATACCAGCAAAATTACTGCTACAGTTATGTGCAATAAAATATCTGTATGAGAGACTTTCTAAAGCACAGATTTATAACAACTGATAAGCAGCCTTCAGTATTCACATACATTCTGAAATGTTTTATGTATTTGTTCTTACAAGATCTGGAAAGTGAAATTTTTGAATGTACTTTTAAATATCAACTATTACTGAGATGCCTGAATCATTTATCTTGTATGAGTTGTCTCCACATTTTCAGTACTTTTGAGTCCGGAGTCTAACACAGATCTAAGTTTCACTGTTGTTTCCTTTCTATGCAGTAGCTTTTATTTTCTATACTTCCAATCTCACATACTAGAAATGGAAATCCATCAGAAGTATTTCTTGAGAAATGGGAAGACAGAATACCTATAGCACTAATGGGTTTATTAAAAGGTTTTGGCCAATTCCTGCTGTTTTCAGTTAACTTCTTATGAGTGCCATTATTTATCATTTGTGGTGTGGTAGAACCCTTAATCAAAGTTGGGCTTGGTACCTGGCATAGCTGGACCTGTATATGGATAAAAAAGAGACCTAAATCCTTGCCTGCAGAGTTCACAGCCTTAGGTCTCAATTCTGTAAGACCTACACATATAACCTGACTTGAACCATTAGTCCTGCTACCATCAATGACAGTGCAATTGCCCAACTTACTTTGAAACTATTTTGGCACCTGTTTTCCGTCGGTAATTCAGAACGAAAACAAAATTTTCTTCTGCCTTAATGGATTTAATGAAACTGTCTTCCAGCACATAAACTGTAGCAGATGTGCCTTTTGTACCGACATCCAAGATCTGAAAATTATTCAAAAATAAAACAGAAAGAGGGCTATTCAACAAACAGCAAAATAGGAAAAGAGTTCCAGATGAAGGTAAAACTTGTAATGAAGTAGAGCCATATGAGAAAGGTGCACATTGGCTGGCATCTCAAATTAAGCCTACGAACCAGATTTTTGAGAATTCCCTCTGCAGTAAGAAGCCACTCATTTCTACAGCATGTGCTTCAAATTCAGTATATACCAGGGTAAAAGACAGTAGGAGCAGGGCAGGAAGTTATGGCGCAGGCTGCAACCAAGAACACACCCAGTACTACATTTAGTTTCAGATACGCTTTAAATAAGACAAGAATCTTTTCCAGAAAAATGTCTTGTAAATGAAATTGTCACGTTCACACTCAGATCAAACAAGGTGGCTGGCTTTGATTCTGGTTTTGTAAACAAGAGGATGTCTTTGTGGTAAGTGTGAAAATTTGGAACCCAGTCATAGTGTTGAGGCAATTTATTAAGAGAGTGTGAGCTGTCTTTGTACTTCTCTGAGCCGAGAAAGGTCAGTTTCTGATGTGGAGAATCTCAGTGCCTTCAGCAGGTGTCCAGCCTGCCCTCAGCAGTGACTACTTAGAAAGACATTTACTAACAGTGGAGGACCATTAGGGCTGTAGCAGGGCTTCAGTTACCTCTATGGCACATCTCCTGTATTACACCTGAGCATTAGGGAAGCCTTTGATCTTCCAGGTAAGCCTGACCAGGCTTAACCATTCAGGAGTCAGCATCTTGCCTGGCATTTACAGCAAATGGGAAAAAGGTTACTGTTATCACTATGACTGTGTCTGTATCAGCTGAGCCAAAGTGGTTTATACCACAGGAGAATCCATTCCCTGTTCTCTCCATGAACTCCAACTCTCCAACTACATATGACATTTGGGCTAGTAAAACCACAAAATTTACATATAGAATTTCCTTTCTCTAATGTAAGAAGGACTTCTGAGAAGATGAGTAGTAGCTGCTAAGAATATATTTTAAACAGGAAGAATAGATTTTAATTTGCTAAAGAAATCATACCCGGTTGTGGCTGGTAAATCTTTTCCTTTGTATTTCACAGGAGTTCAGGTCTTTTATTTTAGTCACTTGATCTTGCCGCACATGGTAAGTAGTATTGCATTTCCCAGAAATGTCCACCTTGGAAAAGAGAGTTAGATTAGGACAATTTCTTGAATTTATCTTTGGGATCCCACAACACCTTCCAAAGATAAAGCATTTTCTCCACTGTTGGAATCCTGTACCTGAGATGCTTTTTGAGGATGTCAGTGGTTCTAACTATCTGCTTTGGATTGGCAGGGGTACTATGGAGCTACGGGCTATGAAGAAAAGTAACAATGGTTGTTTAAACAAAATAGTTAGGAAATACTGGGCAGCTCACACTATACTCACAATTTCGAGTTAAATTTGAGCTTTGTTCAAGGGGACAGGTTTAGAAATTTAACAACGGAAGGCAAATTAATTGGATTCAGCTAAACCAGTGCTAACTTTTTGTGGGTACTCAGATTTACAGTGGGACTCCACTGAATTGAATTTAGGAATCAACCAACTTTAAACAGCAGTATAATCACTTTTATAGTGACCTGGTTTTAAGGTAGTTTATTACCAAAGTGTGCTAAATTTATAAAGGCATTTTAAATCAAACAGATTGCACTACTTTTTTATGCTAATTGCAGCAACTTGACTTGTGTCACCAAATATTCAGAAGTCTGTCTTTATGTCCCTAACCTTACATGTGACCAAAGGGCTGATTTCTATCACAGTTCACTCCTTCTGAAGTCAGCAGGAGCCACAGGTCTGCCTTTCAGAGCAGACCCTCAGGTGATGATAATCTTGCCTGATAGAGCACCATACCTCACGGGAAGAGCCAGAGTGCAGCTGTAGCTGGAAAAGGCTAGCCAGACCTCTCTTAATATTCTGAGTAAAACCGGGTTCATTTTGATAAGAGTAGAAGGTTTTGACCTGTAGGGATAAAAAAAAGTGTATATATAAAAAGCATTCAAAAGTGTGTAATAAATCTGGTTAAATGAGAAAGGAATAGTGAGGAGCCACTCTAGAAAAATTCCCTTTACGTTTTTTCTCAATAGAAAGTTGAATTTGGAGCTGTTGCTCTTATTTAAGCAAACTGCAGAGGCTGCAGGGCTTGACAATAACAGTAGAAATATGTTTCAGCCTTCAGCTGAACCTAAGTACAGTTTCAGTGCACTGAGCATCTCTCCTCCTGGAATTACAGAGAATTCAGATGTGAAATGGGAAACTTCATAATTTCATAGGCAACTCATTTCTCTGCATAATCCTCAGGTAATCACAGGGGCATAATATCTGTTGCACTTTAATCACAAGTTACAAAAACTCAGTATGAATCATAGATAAATGACAGAATTACTTCAATGACGTGTCAAACGTATCACAACCTTTGCACTTCATGGGTCAACTGTTGTGCTTGAGCCTCTCCTCTGGTAATAAGACTTTGTACCTCCACTTTGCATTCAAGGTGCTTTAAAAGTGCCCCTTTTTCTGGAACTGTAAGTACAACTAGTGTTTTATCTCAGGGCAATCCTGAAAAGTGAAATTGCTGTGCCAAGGATGAAAGTGTCACACCTCAAAGAGATCATAAAAGGAGTGTACAGACCCTACTACCTGAGAAAAAGCCCAAGTTCTTAATAGTAAATCTTAGCCTTAGCATGTGAAAGTGTGCAATGTATGAGGAGCAGATGCATTCTGTGTTCTTCTGGTACCTCTGTTCTCATGTACTGATGTGTACAGTTCACAGCCAGTGCTGTCCTGTTCCTTTTTATGTTGTGTAAAACTGATGACAAGGCTGAGTCTGGAAGTTACTGAGCAGGTCTGATAGCAGCTGCAATTCAGCAGGCTGAGCTGGCAGCCAGGGTATGTGCTCAGTGCCTATTTACAGCAGGAGGCAAAGATCCTGCTGGGATAGGGTGTCACAGCCCTCACTCTGCTCTGCAGAAGGGAAAAGGGAGTGTGACCTTCAACCTTCCTCCTTTCTCACAGTCCCTCTGCCCATGCCCCACTTGCCAAGCATTGCTCAGGCTGCAGAGGGGAAAATGGGGCTCCTGGCCTAACGCTACAAGCAACAGGAGTGTGAAGGACCAGGGGCAGCCATGACACGAGCCTCACCACTCCCTGGCCAGAAGAGTAGGCTGAGTACAAGGTGACACATAAGCAGCTCTGCAGGGAAAAAGAGAGTGGGATGGATGTACCTGAATCCTCTTCTCAGAGAAATGGGGACTCTGAGAGCTACAAATGGACATGGGTGCTCCTGTGCTAGGACAGTGCTTTGGAATTCTCTCAGGACAGGATATAAAACCCAGGCATGTGTTGAGACACCCCTGCTCTCTGACCCTTCTCTTCTGATTTTTGGAGACAGTCTCCCAGTGGAGGAAAAACATGTAAGGCTGTAGCTCTTTCAGCATCAAGCTCATTATACTTGGGACCATTGAAAATTCAGGTGACACAGAAGTAAATAAGCAAACCAAAGAGCTGGGAAAAGCAGTCCTGGTAAAATATTTGATAACGGTTTAAAGTGATTAACACCGTTCCTCACAGACTCAGTAGAACATCCCTCATGATAAATTGTATCTCCTTTTCTGCCTTCAGATCTTGGACAAAATCCTGCCCTTGCTGAAGTCAATGGCACAAATCCCATGTAACAATTGTGCATATATCCACATGTGTACCTATATCTTTGTGGACAATCTACCCTTTACTTCCCCACTGTGTGGTGTTCTCAGTGGACATTAGGCTTGGTAAATTAGAAGGTAAATTACAGTGTGTTCTAAACTACTGTATTTCACATAGAATGATAGGACACAATGGCTTATCAAAAACACTGAGTGAATAGTGAACTGGTAAATTCTTCAAGTCTCTTACAAAAGATTCGTGTCATGTTGCCTTAGGGATTGAATTTTAAAAGAACAGGGTCTTACTTTTCCACGGACTAGCTCAACCACTATGGGCCTCTGTAAAGCCTCCAGATAGTCTTTCCCGATGATCTTCTCTGTGCTTTTTCCTTTGAAGATGTTTTTAGCAGCTGGACGTTCATTCACATTTTCAACCTGAACATCTTTTATCTATGAAAGTAAAAGCAGAGAAAATTAATGTACAGAGCAGTGTAGAATTGTCCTGGAGTAGGGTAGATAGACTAAATCACATAATAAATGTTCTTATTTCTGCATTTCAGGTTCTGATCATTAATCTTTCATGATTACTATGTCAAAGTTTACAAAAGAAGCCAGCTCTCCACTGGGGAAATAAGTTACAGAAAATCTCACCATAAAGCTAAGTACCAAACCCAGTTTCTATTTAGAAAATGTCATGATTTGTAGGTAGAACTGGGGGCTTCAGACAACACATTGCCCCTTGGGTAAGGATTTGCACACCAGTTGTTTGAAGCTGTAGGTGCTGCACGAAGTAATTTCTAAATACAGGAGATATTCTGAATTTCTGGCTTATGATGTTAGATAGATATGTGTGAAATCTTATTCTGTAGGAACTAGATCATCATCAGAGCAGCTGGGTTAATTGATGAGACTAGACAATAAAAGGTTTAGCTTTTGTTCTGAAAGTGAGTTCTCTGAGATTAGATTGGCAGCTAGATAAGTGCAGAAAAGATTGTGTATATTTTAAGTTGTCTGGTGGCAATAATTACCGTAATTTTGACCAGCTGGTCATCATCATTGTCAGGATTTCTCCATAAGAGGTTGACATCCACACCAGAAGAAATCCGATATCCTGCACTTTTCTGCAGTGATGCTTTCACCTGATCAACATAGACTTCAGCTGAGTAAGCAAACTTATATAGCTTGTCATTATTTAGGCTTGGCCCAGTAGTGTGCCCTGTTTGGAAAGCAAAAACAAACAGCATTTTAGAACTGACTAACTCACACAATCTACCATTTTCTCTAAGAAACACCTTTAGAAAAATTAAAAATTTAATTTCAAACAGAATATTTATGGGACTGATCCTGCTGGTATTGATTACAGAGGCTGTCCCACTGAAGCAGCTGGGTTTTTTTGTGATTAAGTTGACACTGATTGTACCTATTTAACATAGGAATGGTCACAAAATCAGATTCTTTTCTTCAGCTATGTTAGCATTACAGATTAATACAAAATTATTTGCAACTCAAAATACTGTTAGTAATCACATAATTTGTGTGCTTAGCAATGTGAAATGCACCAATGTGATTTGTTGGAGCCAACAGAAATCATTCTCTGCATCTCTTGCATGCTTATTGGGAATCTTCCCACTGAGAGTCTTGCCCAAGTGTGACATGAATGTAATGAAAACATTAGGAATGTATTTTTTATATTAAATAATTAAGCTCTTGTTCTTTCAACTAAATAACTGTCCCCATAGCTATGTCTCTGCTCCTAATTTATGTATTTTAAGGAATATAAAAGGGAAGGGAAGCAAAAAAAAAAAAAAAAGAGCTGACTGTACACTAAGTGCTCTTAACATTCTCAAAGCAAACACACATAGAGTGACCTTAGGTGCTATCTGTAAGCAGCACAGCACCAGCCTCAAACTCACAAGTGCTGCACCACTGAATGCACTGGAAATTTCTTCATGGAGTTCAGGAGGTACAGAGCAGAAACAATAAGTTCACAACAGAGTTAATCTAAGAAACATGAAGTGCTGTCCTTATGGAGATGCATCTCAGCTTTATGACAAGTACAGGGAAGGGCAGAGGAAAGAAGAAAAATCTCTCACAACATCTCAGAAAAATTCTTAAGCATGCTGTAATGGAATCAGTGTCTTCAAAGTCCCCTGCAGAGATTCTTCAGGCTATCCTGATTTATGTTATATCTTCTGTTTTATCTGACTCACTTAAATAAATTTCAAATCACTGCATTGATAGAAAGGAAAATCAGTCTTATTTCACGTTAGTATTTTAAAGCCCATTTAGGTGGGTGCACAGGGTAGTTCCATCATGGCTGGATGGATACATTCTGTAGTTCTTAAAGAGTCCAAAACCCCTGCTTCATTAGGATTTCGCTCACATCCTTCCCCTGTTTACTCAGATACCATGGCAGTAGATTAAGGTCAGCTTCAAAGAACCTTTCCCTGAGCAAAACAGACACTCCATCAAGTTTAGTCTGCAAGTTGTGTAAACTGGCAAAGCTACAGAACTAAATTGACTTATACTTTATGCCAGCTGGGGATGTGGTGCAGCAAGTCTGGTGATCCCAATGGGCGTAGCCTGTTTGCATGTGAGAGGCCAAAGCTGTAATTATTGATTTTTTCCCCCAGGGACACTGAAGGATTCATGTTGGTACAATGAGGTTTGCATGTCTTGTGTGTCTGTTTCAAAACAAAGTCACCAAGAGGAATACAACCCTTCCTGCAAGTTTACTGTGAATTTCCTAGCCAATTTCCTTCCCCAATTCCCTGCTCTGAAGCCATCTTACCCTCGAGAGCAGAGGGTGATCAGTGCCTTCTCAGAGGTGGCTATGCCTTTCAGGGACACCCCTCATTCCCTGCAGTCCCTTGGAGCCAGTTCCTTCCTGGTTCAAAATGTCCTTCATTTGCAGCAGAAACTGCAGTGCAAAGGACTTATTATTGGCTGAGATTTTAAGAATACCACCCACTAGGTGCATTCTAAACACAGTCCCATCTGAAGGAAAACATAAGTAGGGGAATCCAAGAGAAATTATCTGGGTGCTCAGAGACAAGTGTCTTACTAGTTAAGGTGCATGTTGTGGTTTTGCTCCCTTTCTATTTTCAGTTAAAATCACCTTTCACCTACCCTCTTCCTTTCCCTGAAACTGAGCACATGCATGGTTTTATTCTCCTTTTATAGTTCCTTCCCTCTTCCTCCCTTTTAGCATTTGCTTGTCCCCTCATATGAAAGAGCTGTTCCATCCTAAAGCAAACAGATGAGCAAATGATGCAGCAGCTTCTTGGAAGTGTCATGGAAGAAACTAATAATTGCAAAGTATTCCTGAAAGCTAGAAGAACATGTAGTTTTGAAAGCTTTCACCATTTCACACGCAGAAAACACTGCAAGAGCCATGGGGGAAGACACCTTTAGTTGCCAGACTGGGAAAAGGCAGGTCAACAGTGGATCATGATAAGAAGCAGCAGGGATGAGGCAGTATTGAAAGCAGTCCCAAAGAGTTAGCACTTATCTCTATGGAAATGGGGAAGCCAAGAGAGACAACTGAATAGTGTGGTCAGGCTGAGAGGCAAGGGGATCTTCACAGATGAGAGACAGAGATACAGGGTCACTGACCAGAACCAGTATTCAAAACAGCACAACTAAATTTTCATGCCAACTTCCATGAAGTAAACACCAGTACTATTTTTAAAGGAATATTGCAACTCCTTTCTCATAGAAACTTTCTTAATAGAAAGCCCTCCTTTTAGAGGCTCTTTCCTTTGTATTCAGCACAGCACTGCCTGCTTGTGCAGCCATTGACATTTTAGCTGATGGCAAGTGTCCCACTGCTTGAGAAAGGAGGAGAGACGGACACACAGACTGCCACTAGCCCAGCCATGCTCTCTGGGGGTCAGAAGTGCTGCTTCCAAGGTGGAGTGCATAACACATAGTTTGACTAGTAATGTTAAGTGTCTGTCATTAAGGGTAACATGCCAAGTCTATAATTAAATCATGATACTGTATAATACAGAAGGTTACACTGCATGAGTAGAGACAGCTGTCAAGTCCTGTGCCTTTTATTAATACATATGGCATGCACAGCATGTGTGTCTCTAACTACTTGCTAGCTTTACCTTCATAAATCATATTTGCCACTGTCTCTGATAACAGATAGCTTTAAAAAGCAAACCCCATCAGCGTATTTGAAAACATTTTTCAAGTGGAACTGCAGCAGGAAAGTTTTATGTGTACCTGAATTGAACAGAATAATGTTTCAATATTTCCAAAAGGCAGCATGGCCTGATGAAAAGATAAAACACTAATCCTAATTCCAGCTCTCACACTAAGGCACCAAGTGGCCTTTGGGCTAGTAATTTAGCTCTCAATCTCTCTGCACAAGAGAGAGAGGAAATCTGGCAGAGCTGAAGAGATGACTAATTGAAAACGCTTGCTCAGTATCCTGGGATGTGACAAGCAAATATCACTGCACACCAAGAAGCTTTGCTTAATTGATAGTAAGGGGAAGCTGGGAAGATCAGACACCAGAAATGTGGCACACTGGTACCTACCCATAAACTGAACATGGCAGTCTCATGAAATAAATCCACAGGTAAAGGCACTGCCTGCAAATTTCTCTCCTTTATAACTCCTGTCATGAGGATGTAAAGAAGCAGGGAGGAAGAAGGGTTGCTGCTCTGTGCTTACACGGTGTCCTGGATTCCCTGCAGGAAGCAGGAGGTGGCACCTATGAGAGCACCTCTACAGCCCTTTTAACAGCTTAACCCAGGATGGCATGTTCCCCCTGCTTCTCATCATCATTCTCATTGAACTAAAAACTCAGCTTGTGCAAGGTTGCTGTTCCTCTAAATTTAATGTGAAGTTGTACATGATGAGTCACTACTACAGACACCTTTCCTTGCTTCATACATTGGCACTGTAGAAACAGACAGTCCCCAAGATTTCATACCCTTAACTTTGTCAGGACACCTGGGTAAAGCTCTGCTCACAGAGTTTCTGAAGACATCCAGATTTTCAAGACTTACTACAGAGCAAAGTTCTCACAAAATTAATAGGATGCTTCTTACGGACTTCAATGGTAGCCAAGTCAACTGCTCAGAAGCTGAAACCTGGAGATCCCTGAGCACTTCCTGGCTCTGCTCCACCAGAGTACTCCATGTGTTTAACTTCTGAGCGTGTGAAAAGCCCCTTTGAAGTTGGTGCCCCCACAGTATGTCCTGATTAAGCAAGGTCAAGATCCCTGATCTCCTGGTCACACCACTGGCCCTGTGCACTTGAAAACATCATCTCCTCCATCACCTCTGCTGAGAGGAATGCCACAAGCACTTAAATCTAACTACTAAATGCATCTTGTATTACTCAAGCATGTCTGAGTAAAGCTGATAATTTTTGAGGCAAAACAGATCTGCATACACACGATTATGCCTCTGGCTGAGGCAGAAGCTGAACCAAGCCCAGTACAGACCTACCTTTAACAGAGGCTGAGTAGGTGGAAATGATGCAAAGGAACAGCACGGTAAGGAGAATCATGCTGGACTCTGCAGAGCTCCTAACTGCAGCATGAAGTGTGAGAATCTCCAAGAAGTGAGCTGAGAGTGGAGCTTGCAGAGAGAGCCACAGGCTCGGCCACACTGTTTATCTAGATGTAGTAAAGGTCAGATTCCAAATTCCACATCAGGTACTAAGTTCATGAAAGGACTTCCAGTTAATTATTAAGAACTAAGGTAACTGGCGGTTTCTACCCCATTTTACTGATCACCTCATTTTTAAATACTGACCCCACATGGACCCATTTCTAAGCAGCAGAGCCCACGTCCAGTGCTGGAAGAACCAGGACTCCGCTACAATTCCTCTCTCTGAACAAAAGGGTGATAGTGTGATAGTGTCAGGGACCAGATCCTGACCACTGTCTCCACTGTCTGGCATCATCTGTCATCATCTCTCTGAGCAACCACAGAGACAGAGTTTTTTTAAGGGTCTTCCTGAAAGCAGAAGTACATGGGATTTATCAGTGCCATCCCCAAAACTGATCCTACTTCATTACAGACTCAGATGTGATGTCAGTGTCTGCTACATTGTGCCATACTAAATCAAGGTTCTTTCCTTCAGCAGCCCCAGCCCCCATCTTACATCATTGCAGTGGCAGAGGTTAGAGCCTGAAAGATGGGCTAAAACAAGACATTTTGTCCTATCTCACTGAAGGGCACCTGCTTGGCAAGGTCTGGGAGCAGGGCAAACCAAGCCCTTTCTACTTTTCTTGTGCTTACTTCATGACCTCCCTTGAAAAGCCCCTGGCTGACTAACCCACATGCTTCCCTGTTTTCTCTGACAGTAAATCCCAGACAATCTCACACTAACTTCATGGCCACAGGGCTGGTTAAAGGATGTCCTTCAGCTGTCCCTCAGGTGTCAGGGGGGCAGCAGGCCAACCTCCCATGTGTCTTGGCACGCTCTGGCACACAGCCTGTGAGGCTTGCATGCCTCTCTCCCAGCACACAAAGTCTTCCCAGCTCTGTGAGGAGGCAGGATCTGCTCCTGCCTGTAAAGGGAACACACAAGTGAGCCACCACCACAGTCTTCCACTCCACTTCCGCAGGTTGCTTTCACGAGACTGCGATCTACGAACACCCCAACCCAGAAAGTGCCACCCCAGGCTATGTTTAGATGCTCCCAGAGGGCCACTTCTGCCACCACATCTTCTGTAAGGGATGGTTAAGTGAGAACAGACTTCACCTTGAGTGGTATAAATGCCTCCTCTATTTTCTTGTGGTAAAAGAGAAATCAAATACTGTGGATGTGAATCACTGCCCAGCAGTGGGAAACAACAGGTCCATGCCACTGCTTCTCCCCCACACTCATCTGCATCTTCTGGAAGTTCTCCCCGGGCCTCTTCCTGTATTTTGTATGTGTGTGTGCACAGGTGGGAGGGAGGAGATGAGGAAACCCTAGGGGTCTGCTATTGCTTCTTCCCCATTTGTGGTTGGTTATGCCGCTTTCTCAGCACAGCTTGTGACATGCTCCCAAATTCAAGGGGCTGAGGCAGATTACTCCTTTTGCTGCATTTAGTAAACAAGCAGCTTGCCAGGCTTTCTGTGCTGTTTTGAAAAAAAATAAGGATGCTATCTTGGTGCAAAACCAACTCTGTCTAGAGGATGACCAGAGATATGGATCCTGCTTCAGAAAAGCAGCATTGATGCTTTACTCAGAAGAGGGAGGTGATGTTGGTCTGAAATCTTGTAGAAGAGCAATTGTCCTCTTTCTATGCTCTTGAGACACAAGAAATTTATTTCTTCCTTCAAATAATATACATTTTTAAAAAGGCCTCTGTTAAAACATCCCTGGCCAGATGTCCTGCTGATCTCCTGCCACATCTCTTTGGACACCACTGTAGCAGCGCCAATTACATAACTAAGGATATAATTGCCATATAAAGAAACTTTGTACATACATTTCCACGTGCACACATATTTATGCACCCATAGGCATACCTACAACACAGAGATGGAGTGTTCTTCAGACGTCTTAGAAACAGGAGGCCCGAGCCTTACCTGAGTTATGGCCAGAGTTAATCAGCAGTGACTTCCTTTCAGTCAGATTACACCAGTGAAACTGGCACTGTGGCCACCAAAGTCCACACCACGTACAGGTTGTGGGATTGGCCCCTCATGGATGCTTCACGCCATGTTGGCATATGGACCGGGGTCAAAGTATTCCTGCTGCTCCACATTTTCCAGAGTCCAAACTATAGGGCTCATATCTTTATACAGCCTAATAAAACTAATGAGATTTCCTCCCATGTTCTGAGGTCAACAAAATGTTTCATTCTGTCTTCTCAAGCAACAGCACAAAGCTCTTGCTTTTCAACTTAAACCTTCAGGTGTGATCACTAAAGTACCCAAGTGCATCTTTGCCCTTCAGCTGGTGCCCGTGTGCCCCCAGCTCCCAGGTTTTGGGTGAATAAGACTCCCCTATTTCTGCCACAGAGGGAAGGGGGTCAGAGACACCCATCCAAGCCACTGGTCAAAGCTGGTTTGCACCCTAAGCCTTCCTCAAGAGTGCTGCAGTCAGACCCAGCCCACAAGGATTAATGTCATTGTCTACACCTGAGCCTCCCCTGAGTATTTTTTTTCTTCTCCGTGGTCTGCCTCTTGAGCTGCAGCTTTAAGATGTGGAATATTTAGTTCTTTCTGTAGCTGGGGGAGAGGGTGACTCATCATTGGGATCAGCATCTTGAAAAAGTCACGTTAAGGCCCTATCAAAATAATGAGATTTAGACAGACAGCTCTTTCTCAATATCTGCAAGTGCTCAGCTCTTCATTCCACTTTGTCACCGCTTGGCACTTGGCAGACTTCAGAAAACATTGCATTACCCTGTGCTGGTGTCTGAGGACACGGGGCTGGATGAGCAATACTTACGCTTTGCAGAGTGCACTGGGGGAAAAACAAACTGCGTAAGCAGTTTCTTCATTCTAGGAAAAGGCACATCTGAGTATTATGTCAGATGTTTTCTGCTTTTGTTAAAAAAGGGCTTTATCGGTTACTCGTCTGCTGCCTTTCAGTGACCAAAAAACACCAAAGGATTCTCCACGGGGAGACTGGAGCTTCTGGACTCTTGTGATGCTGGCATGTCAAGCCAGATATTAATAGCAACATGAGTGAGGTTTTAAATAGACCCCAGCAAATGCAAATCTAGCTATTTTTAAGGTAATGCACTGAATAGGAATCACAAATTAGATCAAATACTACAGCAAATATTAAATTCCAACAGCAGTCGAAAGGTCAGTGTCTCACTATAGTGACACCACAGAGTTTTGTGAGTGCAACACAGCTGTAGGGAACCTGACACCAGCACTAAAACTGCACGAGTGTGTATATCTGGCACCAGTGAAACCCGAGATAAACACCGATGCACACGAAAAGGGGATTATGGCAGCGCACGCCCGTGTGTTTGCTAACTTTGTGTGCCTCGTTAACCAGGGGCAAACAGACATCTACATACTCGGGCTGCCCAAAATACACTGTTCCCATAGAATATAATCCCAGTCTCCAGAACCGACTCCTGCAATAGGGCAGCGTTCTTTCATGAAGTTATCTGGCGGCTAAAGAAGGCTGCCCCTCGCTGGGCACTGACACGGGAGCACAAAAAGCCGATTGTCGGCGGCCTTTATAAACAGGAGGCAGAAGGCGCGTACGGCTCTTGAGGGGGCGGGGGGAGCGCGGCCCTGCCGGGGCGCCTCTTGCAGCCACAAACCTGCCCTGAGGAACGCCACCGCTTTAAAATACGTCCCTGCGTGAACTCAGCGGTTCCATCAGAACCACCAGATAAAAACAAGGTTTTCCCTTCCTTTTCGCTGCCCTTTATCCCCACGGAGCCCCCAAAGGAACGGCTTGAGGGGAGGGGAAGGGGGGGAGTGCCCTGACACCACCGGCCGCTGGGGGGGCGCCCTACCCCGTTGCGTCACGTGACCGCCATTTTGCGTCTGCGCGGCTCCGCCCCCTCCACGCCGGGCGCGCTCGCG
>VWZU01019343.1:1775781-1810885 GCA_013397095.1 Sterrhoptilus dennistouni | reverse complement strand
GCCCTCTGCAGCCATGAGCGGCTTATGGCCTGTCCGTGTATACATACACGTGTGCTTGCCTGTGTATATATACGTGTCCGTGCGCCTGTGCACACGCACGCAGGTGTATGAACGGCCCGAGACAGGGAAATCTGGATGTGCCAGCAAAACCGCCCCTGCTTTTGTGGTGTGCTGTGTGTTTCCTGTCCCTGCTGCCACTGCGGGAAGGCAGGTTGCTGTTTCTGCCTGTTGTAGACGCAGCGTTCTCCGGTGCAGTTGTCCTGTGTGGGTGTCGGGCACTGAGGAGCTGCTGGTGCGGAAGCACCGCGCCTGCCATTGGAAGGGAGTGGTTGTAATTGTCATTGATGTGAACCGACAGTGTTTTGCTGAATAACAATTGTTTATCCTTTTACTTGTATTTGTCTGCTGACAGTGGCCGGTGTCTGTTACTGTCCAGTGTCTTCTGTTTTCAGGATAAATAAAAATTAATTTTGAAGGAGTAGTACAGCTCGTTCACACTTCCTTACTCCCCCCTCCCCCAAATGGCTTTAGTGACTTTAAAATTACATTTCTCTAACATGCTGCTGTAGTTACATTGCAAGATACGTCTTTAATTTTTTGTGTTTGTGTACACATACTGCTAATGCTTTTTTTATTATTACATTTGATTCAGTATGATTCCCTAATTTTATGCTGCTGTTCTTTCGCAAAGTTGTTAATTAGAAACTATTCACTACCTGCAGATATAGCAGGCAGAATTTTAGACTATCGGAATATAGATTATAATCTTTCTAGAATGTTTTATGTTACTATTTGCAGAGGCTTTAAACAAACAAAAAAGGCCTTCTTTTATTCTTTATTCCGGCTTCTAGTAGGTGTTGAGTGGTACTTGGTCTAGTTGAGCATCTTGTTAATGACGCTCATATCACTTTGTTTCCTAGAGAATTGGTGAGCAGAAAACTTGCTTTTAATGAAATATCCGGCACGAGTCAGAAAACCCAGCCAAAAACTAATGTCGTCTGAAACACCCACAGACAGTCCAGAGGTGCCAATGGAAAATACCCTGTTCCTTGAAGTTCCTGAGGTGGAAGGAAAGGCAAAGTCAAATAACAGTCCAGTAGAGAGACTGGAGGCAGGCTCGGGCAAGGAAGAATGCCTTGAGTCCATGTCCAAGAGACAAAGGAAGAAGCTGTTGAAGCAGAAGCAGTGGGAAGAACAGAAGGATCTACGGAGGTATGGTTTGCAAAGGAGCTTCCCATGGTTCACATGTAATATTTATTGCTAATAATAACGACGTGTCAGCAGAATTTGCTTGTGAATTGCTTCATCAAATCAAAGCAGTTGAACTGGTTTTCTCCCACACCAGTTTTAAAGCAGTAGCCCCAGGCTACTTCATCTGCACTTGAAGAGGCTGTAGAGGTAAGCATCCCCTCCTCATACTAGAATTGTTCTTCAGCTTCAAGAGGATGTCAGGAGGGATTCAAACGTGCATGTTTTTCATTTGTCAGAAGGGAGACAGAACGTGTGGCCTTGTTCCTTTCTCAATGGGCTGCACCTCTTCCTGGTGCTGTCAGACTTGAAAATCTTACAGAGACACTGAATAAAAGCAGCCACATTTGACACATGAAGTGCTGTGCTACAAGTTACACTGACTTATATAGAGCTTCTGTTTGGTTGTGTTGAGAGAAAGTGTATCTGCAAATGCATCGATGGTGGTTTATTCTTATCCCACTGACTGCCCGGTGCTCCTTTCCCAAGACAGTGGTTGTTGCTGTCTCTGAAATTTGATCTCCCAACTACCTGCTCCTATCAGGACAGGAGGATGGAACAGTTTCTTCAGAAGCCTTTTGAAAAACTGTTCAGTGAATCAGGAAGTAAATTGTCTTCCTCATTCTGTTCCTGATACTGTGATCTTGTCAAGCTTTTTGGTTAGTTCTGTTACGAGACTTGACTCAGAGCACCCTTTAATCTGTGAGACTCCCAGTATGGAGTTAATTGAATTTCTGTCAGATGTCTGTCTTTGTAGGTATTTACAGAACCTCACAAAGATGGGGGTGTGTTTTGTGCTGGTCTCAGTGTAGCACAAAGGCAGGCAACAGGCTGAGTTTAAACTATCACAGTCCCAGGACAACCACTTTGGCCCTAGGAGTCTGCATTTGTGTGCATGACACAGCACCTCAGCAGACTTGGCAGCACTTTTTGAGGATTGATTTGTTTGTTCACTTAGGCAGAAACGAAAAGAAAAACGCCAGAAGAGAAAACTAGAGCGTCAGTCAAAACTGGATTCCAGTAGTGAAGGGAACGACAGGAAGTGCATGCGCAGGGAAGTTGTTCCTAGCACGCTTCGCCTCATCGTGGACTGCAGCTTTGATGACCTGATGGTGTTAAAGGTAAAAGGAACTTCAGAGTAACTAGGTATATTTAATTTTCTTAAATATAGACTGTATGTTCTCAGGATTTTCCCATGGATTAAAGACTGAGTATTGTCACAGTGATAAGCTTGTTTGATTCCTTAGATTAATTTTTTACGTTAATTAAATCCCTGTGATTGTTTTTTCCTAGAATAATGTAAATCAAGCACATGCATAGAGGTGTCTGAGTTCACCTGTGTGGAAGATGTGTGTGTCTCCTTGTCAGCATAATCCCCTCACAGTGGGTGTTTTTCCTCTCAGGACCTGATGCCCACACTCTCTGAGTAGTCACTTTTGCAAGTTAAAAGCTTCCTTTTTCTCTCTTTACCTTCTGACTGCTTCATGATAAAGCATTTTGTGGTGGTCTGCATGAAGGACTAAATAGAAACAAATTGTGTTGTGTACAGGATGTTAAGAAGCTTCACAAGCAGATTCAGAGATGTTACGCAGAAAACCGCAAGGCATTTCATCCTGTGCAGGTATGTTTGAACAAACTGAACACTGACTGTTGCCAAGTATCAAACATGAGAACTGTAGTAGGGAAAGAAAATACTTAAGCTACCTCTTTCATAAGAAAATTACTTCTACTGTAACACCCACATGTTATAAAGATACCCCTATATATGGAACAGTATGTGCATGCAGATGAAAAGTGCCAGATCCAGGTGTGCCACTAAGAGGCTCTTGATACCCTTGGTTTTAGCTGTGGCAGATTTTCAAAAAAGTCTCTCAAAGTCCAAATTTGTCTTTAAAACATATCACTAACTATATGAATATGGTCCTAGTACTTCCATCTAAAAATATTAAGAATTTTAGCTAACAGTTAAGGGTAGAAAGAGAGGAAACAGATTGTGGAAAATTGACGTTTCTGTATTTTGTACCTCTTGTTTGTTCTGTTTGAAGTTTTACTTGACCAGTCATGGCGGACAGTTGAAGACCAACATGAATGAAAATGACAAAGGATGGGTGAATTGGAAGGTGAATAATTGAGTATTTCTGTAAAAAGTTAAAGTCTTGATTGTAGTTGTTAACTATATTGTTAGTTGTGAAGAACATGATTTTTTTTTCCACACGGGTTTTTCTAATACATGCAAGCAATAGCATATTTGAAAAAGTGTAGCTTTTTGTCCTTATAATTGATTTAATTCAAACAAGCAAAAGACTGCTTCACTTGAATCTAGATTTGATTTTTACTTGAAAAACTACACACAAATCCATTGTCACTTATTTTTATTAAAGAAATTTCATTCTTGATAGACTAAGCAGGACTCCTTGATTTAGGCAGTTCCAGCAGTTGTCTGTCTTCAGAGTGCTCTTTTATCCTTGTTCAGAATAAGACTTGCCAGTCAGGATGTGGTTCTCTTGTGTGCACCTTCACTTCCATCACGTTGCTTCTCAGCACTGAAGTATTCTGGAGAGAAGTAGCTTCTCTTATGATCAGACTCATATTGGTTTTCCTTGTGGCTCCCTGTTAAGCCACTAGTCCAACAACTTCAAAGGAAGAGCACTTAAACAAATTTTATTTGTTAATAAAAGCAGTCCTGTTTCCAGCAGTTCTTCTGCAATGAAAGCTGCTTCATGAGAGCTCAGCATAAACTTCTCATACCAAACAATTAATGTTAATGAAGTGTTTGCTTCTGGGTTCACTTTTTTTAATGGACTTGAAAATTACTTGGATCCATAGGAGAAATATGGTAATGTTTGAAAGGAATCACAAGAACTTAAGGATTTGTTAAGTTCTTTTGGAGTTTCAAAAAATTTCCTGTTGATTTTTACAAATCAGTGCTCTAGGGACTGGATTGTTTACACAGAAAAATAATCTGCACTGTGCTATGTATTTGAATATGAAGGAGGAATGTGGAATGACCACATACTGTTGGTTTTATTTTGCCAGTCCCATCTTGGGTCTGTAAAGCTTGGCCATCAGTTCATCAGTTGAATATAACTTCTTTTAACTACCTTTTTTTGAGGATATCCAAATTAGAACAGAGCACTATAGTGAGCTAATAAAGAAAGAAGACCTAGTGTATCTTACCTCAGATTCCCCAGATGTTCTCAGAGAGCTTGATGAGAAGAAAGCCTATGTGATTGGAGGACTGGTGGATCACAATCACCACAAGGTAAACTGTGTGTCTGTTTCTTTGCAGCTTTTTTAGCATGTTATTTGACATTATTGCTGTTCATGTGTAAACTAACATAATGATGAGAAAACCTCTTCAAAAAAGAATTCCAAGAAATGTTGAAGAAATGTGAAAAACCCTTGTGGTGGTAGCAGTGGTTTTGTGTTCCAGAGTTTTCTTATCCTTTACTCTTCCTCTGAAAAAATACAAAGTGACTGCAACCGAATAACTTTGTACTTTAACATAAGCTCACCTTTAAAGCAGGCTACAGCTGATGGTTCTAGAGCTGCAGCTGCCTGAATAGGTTTCATTTACAATCCTTTTGATCACAGGTCACAGTGTCACAGACATAGAAAGTAGTGAGTTTTCCTGAGGTAGTAGCCCTTGAGGCAGGTGCTGTGCAATTGGGCTAAGTTTCTTTTTGTAACCAACATCTAAAGCAACATCCTCGTGGTACAGGCAAAACTCTTGCCAGAAAATGATACTTGTAGTATGGGCTGATCTGAAACAGTAATTCTCAATCACTTGTTTTGGTATCTTTTCCACAGGGAATTACTTACAAAAAAGCTGTAGAGCAGGGAATTGATCATGCACAGCTCCCACTTGGAAACTTTGTCAAAATGAACAGTCGGAAAGTGTTAGCTGTCAATCATGGTAAGTTCTAAATCATAAAATAATTACATTATTTTATAATATATCTGAGATAGTCACAGTTCGAACCCTCTGCACTGTAGTGCAGATACCTAAACCTTGTTTTATTACGTTGATATTTCTTGAATTTAGTTGCCTTCAGAATACATTAATTGGCCTGACCTTTAAATATTAGAGATATGGTTAAATGTAAATGATGGTGTCTTATCCATTTAGAAATGCACATTATATCCTGTTGGCTTGTCTGAGGATTACTTGTGTCTTTCTTACCATCCTGGTCTTGTTTCTAGGCTTACTATATAAGTGAGTAAAATCTTGGAAACTATCCGACATTGTATTTTATTGTAGTGTACACATTTTATGCCAAGGGAGGATGAATGTTTGTGATGTTTTCACCTTTTTGGACAGCTTTGTTCAGCAGCAACTGCCTCAGTACCTCTAGACTTTGCTCAGTTGGTATCAGCAGTACCCCAGCTACTGAATTTTCATAAACATATTTTTACCTGATTTTCTGGTTCTGATTGAAGTATTCAGTTGCTTAACCAAGCCTTGAATCCTGCTCCTTTTAAACTTCCAGCTTTGTTATTAGATTGTCTGTCAGTGTCATTGAACAAAAATACGTACAAAATGGAGCCTACTCAGACTTTCATGGCAATTTTTGACATGGTGTCAAAGTCTTTATTGTGCCCCACTGCACATTCTTTAGCTTATCTTACCTTGCTTTATTTCGAGTTTATTTTTTAATGTAATACATTGCCCAATGATACTTTTATTTTCTGAAAGTGCCATATTAATGAGGCATACATTTGCATGATAATAACCATTATTTAAGGATGGAGGAGAGTATAGTATGGCACAGGACTTAAAAATTATTGAACCCTCTGTATTTGTAAGATTTTATGTGTTTCTAAAATTAGATCTTTCACTGTTGCTTTATATAGAAAGAAAGAGCTAATTAGACCTAATTATAGGAGGGGTCAAAATCTTTGTTAAAGTGCCACCCACAGCAGGATTCCTGTCAAACATGTGAAAGCATTGGTGCCTGTACAGAAGGCACTGGTGAGGCTGAAGTATTTGTCTCAGTCCCTGAGAGAAATACTGTCATGCAGCTGAAGACTTGGGGTGTGCTTGGCTTCAGGCTGCAGTAGTAGCAGAATCTGCTCCTGCCTGCATTTCATCGACTCTGCTCTGAAGATGCCACAAGAGAATGCACATGAACCTCTGTAAAGATGGATTTGGGGGTGTCTTGCTATCAGCAATTCACTAACCTCCCTGTAAAAGAGCTGATGGGCTTTTCTGATGTTGCAGTGTTTGAGATCATCCTTGCATACCTGGAGAAGAGAGACTGGAAGGAGGCCTTTTTCAGTGTCTTGCCACAGAGGAAAGGGGCTGTTCCTTTGGGAGAAGCCAATGATTCATCCAAACATGCTCTGTCTGGAAAAGAAGATGAAGACAATGACTCAGACAGCAACTAGGCTTCAGAACCAGATGATGGGAAAGATGAGACATGGAGTTCATGGACTAGAACTGGGACATGAAGTAGTTTTACTTCAAAGACCATCTGCAGCCCTTGTAATGCTGAATCGTCTCAGTGCTCAGTAGTCTCAGAGCTGTTTCTGTGCATGAAGGGTTAAGTTAAATGCAAGTTTTAACCCTGAAACATCAATATAATAGCTTTAAAAAAAGTATGACAAATGCAGCATTTATTTTTTCCCAGGGAAGCTGTTTAATTTAATTTTTTAAAATAATATTTTTTATACATACCAAATTGAGTGTAAATGCCAAGAGCATTAGTACTTACTATTTTAATGTATACATTCTCATCTCCATTTCTGTTAAAAAGTTTTCTGAAAAGCAGTGAATGACAAGTGTTCCTTTGCCTCCAAAACCTGTACCACTAGTGCCTGCTGCAAAGTGTACATGAACACTCAAAACAAAAATTCTGACTTTCCTGAGCATCACAACAGACAATCAACTGAACTGCCTGATTTATATGTGTTTAGTTAGCTGGGGTCGCTAGCTGAAGTATGAATGTGGGATTAAGCCAGTGCTTTATACTTGAGCTTGAGAGAGATGGGTGTTAGCACAGGTGCAAATCATGTGCCTTATTTGGCACATGGTGCACACTGAGGTGACTCAATCACTTTTGATTATTTCTTCATATTTTCAGCAAAATTTATCACACAGCCTCAGAAAATTACCAGGAGAGAGGAACTCTTCCTTACATGTCACTCAGATTCAGTATTCCTGTGTTATCACATGATCCTCTATGTATTGTATTGTCTATCAAATATTTTTTCCGTTAAAAAACAATGTTAGTCTTGGCTGGATGTTCTGATTCATCAACTGACTTTAGTGCTTTGGCAAAGTAGTGAAGTGGACAACTTGTGAAGCTGTGCTTCAGCCCTGTGAGCCTGCCTGTCCCTTTCTTCTCCAGGGAATAGCCAGGTAGCTGCAGGGCCTGAATGAGTGCAGCTCTCACACAGGTTTCTAATGCCTGAAGGACATGAGGACATGGCATCCAAAGTGTTGCTCTCTGCTGAGCTGCAGTCAGAGGGCTGATTAAAGTCTGACTTGCCTTGTGCCCATTTTTCTTCCTCTCTTCCTTGTTACTGCTTTCAAGTGGAGACTGCAAGTGGGATCCCTGTGGGTCCTTATGGTCTGTAAAGGCTTGGCAACCAGCTCGTTATGACTTATACACTTAGTGCACTTCTCTCTACACTTTCTAAAAGGCCAATTGAGAAGTTTCTTCTGTTAAAAGGATCGATTATGGTTTGTTGCTGAAGTTCCACAGGGCTTTTCTTAGGCTTTACAAAACTGTGATTGCTCTGTTGCAGAAACTAGCTCAGCCCTTTCATAAAAGCATTGCTGGCTTAATTTCTGTAACAAAAAAGGCAGCATAAGTGTACACAGCATGCATTACATTGATTCTCTAACTGAAATGTGTAAAATTGCAAGGAATTACACCTTTACAGCTGAGGTTCTGCAGGTTAATGCATGTAGCACCTATTAAGCCTGATCTAAGACTCCTCAGTCTGTCCAAGGTTTCCTTAAGAACATTTCATACACGTGCCTCATTTACCCAGGCTTGAGAGTGTAGGAGTAGATGGCTCAGACAAACTGGGAACTTTCAGAGACATGCTGAAAGGATTCAAAAGCATTTTACAGAATTGTTGTGCAACTTAAAACACAGCCTTACCAACTTTACCGGTGATATTAGATACACACGCATGCACACATACAGGTGTTTTTAAGTTCAGCTGTTTAAATCTGAAGCTTACCTGTCTATGGAGAAATAGAAGGAAAACATGGTCTGATGTGTTGCTGTTCAAAGGCTGCTCATGCCAACTGCACAGTATCACAGCAGCTCAGTAGCTGCTGCCTGTTCATACACACTGCTTGTCTCACCCATCTGGTCTTCCTGCCCCCCATCACAAGAAGCATGGCCAGCAGCTCAAGGGAGGTGATACTCCTGATCTGCTCTGCTGTGACTAGACCCCACCTGGACTGCTGCATCCAGCTCTGGGGCTCAGAGCATATGAAGCCCATGAACCTGTTTGAGCAAGTCCAGAGGAGGGCATGAAGATGCTCGGGGTGCTGGAGCACTTCTGCAGACAGGCTGAGAGAGCTGGGGCTGTTCAGCCCAGGGCAAGAGAAGGCTCTGGGCAGACTTTACAGCACCTTCCAGTATTTGAAGGGGGCTACAGGAAAGCTGTAGTGGGACTTTTTACAAGGGCAGAGACTGATGGGACAAGGGGGAGTGGCTTTTAACTGACAGAGAGTGGGTTTAGATTAGATATTAGGAAGATATTCTTCACTTTGAGGATGAGGAGTTTTAATTTTTTTTTTTTTTTTGGATTTACATATTGTATATAAGTTATAGCCCTGTTTGGCACTCTGATGTTCTGGCTTGTGGTGTGCTACTTTAAAAAGCACACTTATTCTTATTTTCCAATCTACAGACCTGGCTGTTGTTCTCAATATTTTCAAGATGGTCACTTGCATATTTCAGGCATGGCCCACTCATGCATTACAGTGGGAGCAGAGATAAATCACTGTCCTGTTTTATAATAAGAAACGACAAGAAATTTGTTTCTGATAACAGAAATAAGTATTTACATGCAGTGCTTTAGGGCACTTCTTAAAGATCTTTCTTTGAACAAGCTTTAGCTGTACAAATTTAACGAAACAGTAGGAAACACAATGGGAAGTTCTCTGCTTCACCCTGCTGTCCTCAGGGAAGATCAGCTCTGACATGCTTGTCTAACCAAGACTTAGAGACCTCCAGTGTGGTTTGTTCCTGGGCCACCACGATGTTGAAGAAGAGAACATGAAAAAGACAATCTGCACAGAAGCTCGAAAAAAGAACAGGATCCCTGTGTTTCACCACCAGGCGTCATTGCTGTGCTTCAGAAAGCTCTGACTTTCATCACTAAGCTTTGTAAAGTTTCAGGTACTGCCAGAACTATTGCTCAGCAATGCTGGGCAGCAGCATACATCCAAAGGTCTTTCAATCTGTATAGTAAAGCATTAAAAAGGCAATAAAGAAGGTATGGCTCAAGGAATCTGAAAAGAAGGAAACAGAAAATAGGAAGGGAATACAGCAGAAAGTCAAATTTGGCTAAATGGGCAAACTTTCTGTTAATTTAATGCAGTGTTCAGGTCACAGCAATATGCCATATGTAATCCTGTTGTTTTGTTCCCTTCCCACTGAGCCTCAATCCCCTTGGTTCAGATTTCTGAAGTCAGGGACCCCAGCAGTTCATCTGCATCCATGTTGTGACAATTTCCCAAACACTACTGCTGCAGGTTACTGTATTTCCCCCCTTGTCTACTTCCTGGATTCAGGTCAATTTGCCTTTGCTTTGGCTTCCACATTCTAAAATTCTAAAATTCTAAAAATTACTGCAGAAAAGCATCTGAGTGGAAGAGAGCCTCTCTGGACAGCCCCATCTCAGAGGCTTTTGGTCACAAAGTTGACAGCACTGGTGGGTTTTGCAGTGCACATTGGCATGCTGCACAGGGGTGTAGCTGTCCAAGGGGATCCACACTGATGGTCATTCTAAAATCTGGTGTGCATGACAAGGCACATCCACTCAGGGCAGTCTTGGGGCAATGTGACTGTCAGCCGCAGGAGTGCAGGATGTGGCATTCCTAAAATCCTTAGAGCTTGAAGATAAGGTCAGGGAAGTTTGAAGAGTTCCAGTGTTTCTTTGATTTAAACAGAACTTTTTACTGCTCAGGCTGTGCGGTAGATCACACTGAAGATCACAGGTTCACTGCACCATTACTGGTATTGATTCATATTACTCTAAAGTATCCATTTATTCTACAGGAGAGTTTTAAAATAAGCTATCAATAAGCACACATTCTTCTTGTCATAAGTTATTCTGAAAAGCAGAGACAGACTTCTGTGTGACTTCCAAATCGAAGGCTGAATATACTTTGGCCCATCTTTGAAATGTGTATCTTAATTGACTCTCTTCTAAGAAGAGAGCTTTGTTAGCTGGAACAACAGCATCTGACAATCCTAAAGGCAAATAATCAAATGTTTGATTCATATTCATTCCCTTTTGCTGCATTTTTACTTCAAGTTGTGTAAGAAAGATGTGCTTTTTAATTTCTTGTTTGCCTTGTTTGAGTGTGATATTTCCAGAGACATAAAAGGAAGAAAAAGCATTATTTAAAAAAGGGGTGTTCATACTTGATTGAGTACTCTCCTTGGATATTATTTTCCCCTTCTAATTCTTCTAATACTTGCTCTAAACCCACAAGGTAATTTGCACCTTCCACCTTTAGCTTTTCTTCAGCTTACCAAAATGAATAAGGCATTGTCCCATGAGCAGTTGATTTATTCCCCGTGTGTTTTGGAAAGGTGTTTATTTCTAGAGGTCTTTGTTCATGTTCTCACAAAATTGGATGTCATCCCATACGTGCTTAATTCAGCTCCATTGTAGTGTCATACACATTTGTAAAATTTTCAGATATAATCCCTAAGCTTTTTGAAGGGCATAACTTGCCCTACCAGCTAGTTTTGCTCAGTCTTTGTGCTTCAGTAACAATGAGCACTTGCAAGGTTTTGTATACCTAATCTTTTGGACATGCACCTAAATGTGCAGGTGGAAAAAATATAAGGGATTGGAGTAGTCACAGCTTCTATACTGTGTAGGGTGGGACTTCAGAAATGTTGCTCTTTTGTTCCTATCTTCTACTAACACGTGTGTCCCAGAGCTTTTGTGTTATCAAGTTCTTCAGAAGTGACTCCTAAGAGGGCACACAGTGGGATGAAATTATGGATTTTCAATTTAAACAACCCTTCAGAAGGTTTATTTTCTTAACAGCTAAGTCACTGTCTGAAAGAAAGCTTACCTTGGTAAGCTCAAAAATCAACATGGTAGATAAGGAAAAAGTAGCCTATTTTTAAAAATACTTAAGTTTTAGCTAAAGCTAGTATGCATTTTATTATTTGTAGGACAGTATAGTTGTCAGTAAAATCTGTGATGCATTACTGCCATTAAAAGTTTGTGGAGTTTTTTCTGTAAAGAGTTAGGTCACTTTAGCTGTGGTTAAAATAGTCTCCTGTTAAATAGAGCCAGGTTCAGGTCAGAACTAATTTTCCATTAAAAGAAACCTGTTTCAGAAAGCACTACCTCTCTTCACCTGGAGTCAACATCATGCACTGCTTCAGGCAAGCAAGCAATGCAAGGCTGCTCAGCCCTGGCAGGAGTAAGGAGTGAGAAACAGGCTGTGCTGCCTGTGAAGTGGCAGTAAAGAACCACTTTCCCCTACAGAAAGTAGCCAGAAACTGCAGCTATGGCTACAATCTGCTGAGCATGGTCAATGTTTCATAACATTTGCCCAGATTATAGTCCCCAAATGAAGGTAATGTGGAGTTGCAAGAACAGACCTTTGCCTACTGCTTTTATCTTTTTTTGTGTGCAAGCTCACCAGCACATTAACACCTCTAGTATGTTCTTTGTCTTCAGCCTCTGACACACATTTCACTTGAATCTGCTGAGATTAATAAATCACTGAGAGAGAATATTACTGCATCATGTTCAGTTGGATAAAGTGACATTAAAAATTTATAAAGGAATGTCTCATATTTCCATTGAATTATAGGCTGTCCTGAGTTGGAAGGGACCTGCATCAAAGTCCAACTCCTGCCTCTGCACAGGACAGCCCCAAGAGTCACACCCTGTGCCTGAGAGCACTGTCCAAACCCTTCTTGAAGTCTGTCAGGCTGGTGCTGTGATCACTGCCTTGGGGAGCCTATTCAAGTGCCCCACCACCCTTTGGGGGAAAAACCTTTTCGTAATATTCCACTTAAACCTCCCCTGACACA
This sequence comes from Sterrhoptilus dennistouni, assembly GCA_013397095.1. Lineage (NCBI taxonomy): Eukaryota > Metazoa > Chordata > Aves > Passeriformes > Zosteropidae > Sterrhoptilus > Sterrhoptilus dennistouni. The sequence continues at coordinate 1,798,379 of VWZU01019343.1, read as the reverse complement.
ACATCATGCCATCCCCTTGGATCATGCCACTAGTCACCAGAAAGAAGAGGTTTTAATTGCACAACATATAGATAAACATGAAGAAAAAAATCTCTTCATAGTGGGCAGTCCTAAAAGTGGAGGGTCTAGGGATCAGCCAAGGATTTTCTGGCAAAGGGTTGAGCCAAGAGCCTGTGCAAGCAAGTTGTAAAGGAGTGGCACTGTGGTCTCTCTGCATGCCAGGACCACTGTATGCCCTGAGCTGGAGCCTCACCCTCATTTATCTTCAGGAATCGGGCAGAACAAGGCAAATAAAGCAGCTCCTGCAACATGGTTATGCAAGTCTGCTCATGCTTCACTGGAACCCTGTGCAGTCTTTGTTGTTGTCACCTTTTGCCTGAAGACCATGACACATTTCCCTGCACAGGCTGCAGACAGGGTCCACTGTCTGATCCAGTATTCTCAGTTGGAGAAAAAAAGTCATGGCCTTGATATGCATATAGTTAAAGATATAAGGAAAGTTTTGAGGGGAAAGGAAATGTAAAGGGATATGAGAAATAAACCAATAAGGAAAAGGGATGGGAACTTCAGAAGAGTCATAGAACAGTTAACGTTGGAAAAGACCTCTAAAATCATCAAGTGCAAAAGAAGGGAGGAAAGGAGAAAGATAAACATCAAGGAATAGAGTAGACTAGAAATACTTCATTCTGATACAAGTAATTTTAGGAAGTGTAAATCTCTAGGTCATTCCTCCTGAGAGGACTGGAGAGCTTTGGCTGGAACTCAGAATTAAAAAAAATGAGATTTTATGGCCTTTGGAAGAAAGGGCTGAGAGCTCAGGAGGACTACAAGGATGTTATGAGTTTTTGTAGGGAGAAAATTGGAAGGGCCAAAGCCCAACTAGAACTTAATCTGGTTACTGCCACTAAAGACAATAAAAAATGTTTCTATAAATACATTAACAGGAGCAGGGCTCCGTCATGTGTAATGGTGACTTGGGAAGATAAATGCCATCACTCCAAATCTTCACACCTTCCTCCTTCTTCCCCCACTTTGTATACTGAGCATGATGCCATGTGGTCTGGGATAGCCCTTTGGGGATAGTCAGTTTGTGTCACCTGTCTGGGCTGTGTCTCCTCCCAACTTCTCATGCATCCCCAATTTCCTCACCAGTGTGGCCATATGAAATGCCAAAAAGGCCTTGTCTCTGTAAACCATGCTTAGCAAATAACAGAAATATCCCTACATTATCAGCCCTGTGTTCAGCACAAATCCAAAACCCAGTCCCAAACCAGCCACTGTGAAGAAAGATAACTCTGCACCAGCCAAAACCAGCACAGAGGTTCAACACAGCCAAGGGCCAAGTCCTGCCCTTGGTAACAACAACCCCAGGCAGGCTACAGGAAAAGCTGCCTGGAGGAAAAGGTTGGTTGACAGCAGCTGAACATGAGGCAGTGTGTGCTCAAGTGGCCAAGAAGGCCAATGGCATCCTGGCCTGGATCAGAAATAGTGCAGCCAGCACAACTAGGGAAGAGACAAATCTCTTCTTGAACTAATTACAGTCATACAGGTAAACATGAGAGACTGCTATACTTCGTAATTACTAGTCAGGCTATATGGAGCATTTTGTTTCTTTTTTATTTGTTTCTGAAGGAAAAATCTTGATTTCAGAATGCTGGGCATAATTTAAAAATAGATGAGGCTTGAAGTCCCTGGGAAAGGCATGCAGTGCTGACTTCAACCCAATCCCTTGCACCAGCATGTAGTGCCAGGAGAAAGCAAGTGTGTGGGCGTGTGAACAGTGATTGGGGCTGTGCTTGTGGGTATGGAGCCAACAGGTCAGGCACTCACAAAACAAGCAGGGTGTTGCATGTAGTAAAGAACATTCTGTCACAGCGCTTCTGACTTATTGATTTTTGCTTTCCCATAAGCATGGCTGGCATGTTGTCCTTGCACACAGTGAAGTGAAAGCATTCCAACAGATAAGTGAGTAGCTGGACTGTAAAACTAAGAATTCGGGAGCAGATAGAGCCACAGCCACACAGTCAGTGTATGTTTCTTAAGCAGCTTTCACAATCCCATGTTTTAATGGATGAGCTGGGCTCTTATAAGTGTCACCAAAGTTTATCAGCAAAGCCTTCAGGTTCTCACTGTGTCCCTGCTGCTGTGAATTCAAGAGCCGCTCTCTCCGTTTCTCTTTGCACCTACAGTGCCATTGAGAGTAGTGGGTTTGGAGGGCAGCTGCCAGGGAGGTGAAAAAAGGGAAATAGCTTCCAGCCAGGGGTCTTGCTTTTGTCCCATGATGTTGAGGGCAACCACAGGTGGGCTGCAAAAAAGGGTAGGGAAAAGCATGACAAAAGAGTCAGGAAGACGGAAGCACTGAAAGAGTGAGGTTTCATCAGATGAGTGTTTACTCTTATTCTAGCACTTTTTCTGTTTAAGGGGTGGGACTCTGAGCTGGGAGGCTTGGCTAGAAGATCAGAGCAGTCCACTTGCAGGAGTGCTTTGTATAATCAGTTTCCAGTGTGCTGGAGAGGACTTGTGCTACTGGCAACCCTGCTGCTCTGGGGGTGACTGAGTTCTTGGTGCAAGAAATCAGCAGCGGCAAGATTCGAAACAGACACACCAGTCAACATGAGCACTGCAGGCAAAGTAAGCAATAGTTTGTATTAGGAAAGTTTCTTTGCTGCAGCTGAGTAATGCATTTTTAAATGTGAATTCTTTGCAGGGACACTGTAAGTCCTTGTGCGATAGCACAGATATATATAGCACAGAAGCTGGTACAGAGGGCTGCTTTTATTTTCAGGGTGCTGTAGTTTCCTAGGAAATAGTTGTTAACTCTTCAAGGCAATAGTTTATTTGAGGCAACAAAAGGTAACAGCACCAGAATAAGAATAACATCCCGTCTGGGTTAGCTAACTGCTTTTAATCTTAGATTGAATAGTTTAAAATATGATAGAATGTACTAAGTGTTTAGATCAATGTATTTATCTGTTCTACCAGTTTCCATTCTGAGATCCTACAGTAGTTTTAATTTTTAGTTTATTTATAATTCTATCAACTTGTTTTCTAAAAAGAAAATACAGCTAATACTGTGTTAAATTTCAGGGTGAATTGTGCTGGCATTAGGACAGTCATTAAATTTGAATATGCATATAACAAGTCTCAGACTTTAGTTAATAAAGGCCAGAAATAAATTTCACATGTTTGTCTCTTAACCCCTGGGTTAAGAGACAAACAACTAGAAATGGAAAACAACTGAATGCATGCACCTTGCTAGAATGCACCTTAAGATAGTTCCAGGATCATTTGCTGTTACTTCCAGCTGTCTTCACTATTCTAAAACCAAAAGAGAAAGAAAAAACAAAAATCTCTTTAACTCTGAGTTACTGCAAGTGCAAAATTAATTGTAGCTTACTTGTAGGTAAATTCACCAAGTTCAGTCCTCTACTCAGCATTGGATGGAGCACAGTAAATGAAATGTTGTGATGTAGCTTAACTGCTTTGATTTCACTGTATTTGTCTTGGAATAACACGGGAATTAAGAGTGCAATTTATGTAACCAAGCAGCGTGTCCTGTACAAGGATGTGTTTCTACACCTGTCCTCTCCCGCCACAGTAACTCACATGGCTAGAACCTACGAGCAGAGAAAGAACCATTAAGGCAGTTTGGTCTTAGCAGATGAAGTGGGGGATAGTGTGTTGTTGCTGCATCTGTGGGATCCTGTTGCAATCGGTAAAAGCTCACAGGGACTAAACAGACAGAACAATGCATAATTAACTAATGTCTAATTATAGGGAAGATTTGTTTGTTCTCAGCAATCCACACTTTTTGGCCAGTTTTGTTCTCAGGAACACTACACGTGCTTTGCAAGTCATGAAATCATCACTGGATACTACATAAATATATTAACTGCCTTTTTAAAAAAAACTAAGTTGGTGCCCTTTGAAATGTGACCTTTGACCACACTCGTGAATGTTTCACTAATCACATTTACATAGAAACATTATATTTAAATTTACTGCAAGTATCTCTTGAGGCAGTTTTTTCAAAGCATTGTGCCTATCTCACTTCTGTGTCTAGCTGCTGAAAGTCTGCTATTTTATTTCATATGTTTAGTATTTCCTAGTAATTATTTTCTTCGTTACCAGTTTTCAGTTTGTGGATAATCAGACATTATTTCTACTTCTACTTCAAAAGCTTCGATACTAAAAATTTGTTTGTTTGTTGTTTTCCCCTGTGAATTGCACAGCACACTGGTGTTAAGTTGTCCCAGTCACACAGGATAAATATGCATGTGCTAAACTTCTTGCATTCTGAATTGATTCCCCTCCATTTTCTTCTCAAGATAATGCCACTTGAACGCTTGCAGTCAGCAGACTTCACAGAATGACTGAGGACTTTATAATGTGTCACCCAGGAAAATCATATTTCTGGGACTGGGGTTGTTTAAAGACCTAAGATGAGATCTTTAAACACGTCCAAGGAGGAACAGCAATTATGGGGACAGAGAGATCCCACTGCTTTTGAATACACTAGGACTGAGCTCGCAGAGAGGAAACCTGTTTGAGAGCCTGGGATGTGTGTGGACAATGCTCTTCTCTTTCCTGAGGGCATTGTTCTCTCAAAGGCAGATGGTCAGAGGAGCCCTAAGGCCTGTCATTACCAGGGCTATGCCTGAAGAGTTAGTGGACAAACTTCAGTCTAGGAGATGAAAAAACATACTGCCTTGGGTAGTTGCGTAGGTAAATCCACCTGAGTTAGACAACCCTTTTCAGAAGGAGGGTACCTTAGCGTGGATATTACTGCACTTAAAGGGACTCTACAAGATTACCTCTGTGTAGTGCTACATCAGCTTGCACAGGTGACCTTTCAGCCATCACCTCATGGCTGAACTTGGGCCCTACCAGAATATTTATAAATCTGTACTAGGCTCTGAATTCCATTTTTAGCAATTTTGTCAGTTCCCAACAAAGACAGTTCTAGGCAATACAGACTTTATCACAGCCTGATAAGTGACATCATTTAGTGTGCCATCTTCAAGAAGATACAAATACAGACAAGCAATCCAACACAGCAGAAGAAATTGACCAAGGAAGTTAGCAAAGGAGCAGTGAGAATTGTTAAGGTATCCTATTACCTAGGAGACTATTACACATGCAGCTGAAAACTTAATGTGACAGAAATACGAGCAAAGTCAGGTATGATCTTGGTCGGGGGGAAAATCGGCTTACACTGACCTTTGGTGTTGACTTTTTTGTTGTTTGGTTTTCTTCCCTGTAGTTTCCCTCTTTTCTCCACAAATATGAGCAGGAGTTTCACGTGCAGAATGGATGTCCATGTAGTGACTTGAAAAGCAAGTGCCATTCCTCTTTTCTTTGCTCTGTTTGCAGGTTATTAAATGCAAGGCAGCAGTGCTGTGGGAGGCCAATAAACCATTCAATATTGAGGAAGTGGAAGTGGCCCCACCAAAAGAACATGAAGTTCGCATAAAGGTATTAAAAATAAAATTTAAAACAACTCCTATTACTTGCATTCTATGTTGCTTTTAATCAGAATTAGTTCTATAATTTTTTAAAACCCAGTCAGAAAACATTCTACTAGAAAGTAGTTACTAATCAGTGAGCTCCTATGGAACCTGTTTAAAGTCCTTAATTTGATAATGAGGTTCTTTTAAAAAAAAAGTTTTTCAGGGCTGTATTTTTTATGTACTGACATCTGTTTTTCTAATTGCCTAAAAAACTTACAGTACAAGAGAAAAACCAGAATTTCCTGTAGTGTGGAGGAAGATAATTTCTTTTGCTTTGTTTGAATCTGTGCTAGGAAATAGCTCATTATGCCTGGGAGCTTCCTTTTTTACCTGGATGTTTGCCTCAGTGGAATTCAGCGTCCCCCTTAATTTTTGAGCAATTTCAAGTGTTACAGATATGAGGAAAATCCTCCCATGGGGTTGACAAATCCATTTGTCAGAATAAAAGCTGTAAACATACCTGAATATTTCAAAATAAATAGTGCTGTTGTAGCTGCAAGAAAAGGCAAAATGTCATATAAACCACGATGTAGCTTATTTTTTTAATGTATCAGGTACAAATGTTTTAAATATATACATAGTACAATAATATAATTATTATGTAATTAGCTAGAATATAAAATCATTGTATAATACATAATTTTTATAAAAGATCTATTATATATTGTCATATAGTCTAAATATAATAAACATAAAGTATACTCAATATTTCCATGTTTATAAATAATATGTGATGTCTAACATGTATTTACATAATTTTACAGTATTTATATACTATTACACACTTTTCAAGTATTTATATATAAATATTAGAAATAATTTAATTTACTCTGTTCTGCCTATATAATTGTGTTGCTAGAACATTGGTTCTACAGAAAATCCATCCAACTCCCTAAAGAGCTCAGTACTGCACAGCAAACATTCACAAAGGAGCTTTTTCCCTGCAGATTAATGACTAATAAATACCATTAAAATCTTCAATTGGACAACTAAATTTGTTTTACCTGTAGATTTATTGTGTGCATATTGGATTTTGGAGAGAAGCAAGTGTCTTCTCCAAATGTAGAATATCATTTCACTTCATGACCTGACATAGTTAAATGCAGAAATATTCTTCTATCTTGTGAATCAGATCATGGCCACTGGGATCTGCCGCTCTGATGACCATGTGGTATCTGGTGCACTGGTTATGCCTTTTCCAATAATTCTTGGGCATGAAGCAGCTGGTGTTGTGGAGAGTGTTGGGCAAGGAGTGACTTCAGTCAAACCAGGTATGAAACAGCAGTGAAAACAAACCCTGTGCTGCGTTTCCAGACTCCTCAAGCCAAAAACTATTATATTCATGAGTACTTTTACTGCACAGGAAAATATTCCAGTTTCAATTTTTTCAAGGATATCTCAAAGGATATAAACCTACTGTTTACGCCTTTCTGTGTCCCCAATATTGATTTACTTTCAGAATTTTCTACTCAATTTCTTTTGGCTTTGGCAAAAACATCTGCAGCTTGCTTTCTACCTACTTGGTGCTTTTCCTGTCGTGGGACTAAGAACGTAGAGTCTTTGCTGTTGTTCATATGAAATCAGGCATTAGCTGCATGTTCTCTGAACACAGTTTATACAGCTCACCTTTCTCAAGAATAAGGCAAAGCAAAGCACCAGATGACAAACACAGCAAAGCACCTTTTAATTCTCCTAAAAGCTAAATAATCCATTGATTTCAGTTGACCAGAACTTAAGTCTTACTTCACTTTAAAAGCATCAGGGCACAACTGGGATGCCCACTCTGCTGCAGGATTTGTATGTGGACAGCACCAGTGCAGGTGAGGCAGCACTGCTCCCTCAGGGCTGGACTGCTCTGAGGACACTCATCTGGACCACCTGCTCCTCTCCCTACCTTCTCTTTGAACCACAGTGTGTGGATAGTCAGTGAAAGATGACAATTTTCAGCCAACTCCTGCAAGATGAGATGGGATTCCTCTACACTTTCATAGGACTGAAAAAGGTCTAACAAGGCCTAAATTATCAAGAGAAAATATGCAGTGAAAATAATCTATGCAGTGAAAATAATCTACACAGAATCGCTCAATTTCCAGGCAGTTTGTTATGATACCCAAGTAGCCCACTTTTAACACCTCTGTACTTCCAGTGTCTTTGTCCATACTGACAAGTATGAAGTCTGTCCAAAGCAAGTTGGTGTGTGTAACAAAAAATTTTATTAGAGATTTCTGCTTTAACTCTAAAAAAATATGCATATTGCAAATTTCAGTGACAGCTCTAGCTGCTTTTTTTCTTATGTCTGGATTCATAAATCTCTCTGTTGCCTAATTCTAGCTGGCTCAGGTGAGCTTAAATAGCAGGCCTGGACACATATATGCACAAAATCATATTTCTCAGACATTGCTTAATTTACACCTCCAAGTTCTGAAAAAAAAAGGCTTCAACTTGTGCAACGTTTCTTTAGCAAAATGATTATTAAGCCCATATCACAGTTCTAAGTTAAATCACGGTCGAGGTAGTAGAGGCATTTAATGTTCTGTAGGTATTTTTCATTTTTTGGTGGAAATCAAAAATTTCCCATGACTTTCAATGTGCCAAGGATTAGCCATATTTTAGAACTGACAAATCATAAACTGATATGTATTAGGAAATACCTGTTTAGAGATTATTAGGTATTTACCATGTATCATTGCTGTGGAAATTGCACAGGAGGAAAAAATTGCACTGGGAAGCTATGTGCTACTTTGTTAATCACATAATTGTGCTAAAAAATTAGAGATGCTGGCTTAGGCTGTGTGTGCCACTGCTTCTCAGCCAAATATTTTACCTGCCTTTACTCAATGTAACAGTAATAGGATTGCTATATAGCAACGGTGCTCAAAAGGACTGGAAAAATAATGCTTAATTCCCCATTCTTTGTATGCATAGTTTACAGCCCTGTTATCTTGGCACTCCAATCTGCTGTCCTAGTGGATATCAATTTTTATCTCAGTTTCTTTCCTGAAAGAAGGTGTATTACCACCTTATTTTTACACAGAAAGTGCAATAAACTGCTGAGTAAGTACTTCAGAAGTGTCAGTAAATAACATGGTTTTGTGACACAAGTCTGACTCAGTTCTGTGGAAAGACACCAGAAATTTTGCGTATCAAAATTAGTTATCATAACATTGCCTTAATTATGTCTTTTATATAAAACACAGAGAGATGGTTCATCTTACAAATGCAGCAGACGGAAACAAAACCTAGTGCATATTTGCCTGGGGATTAAATACATTTGCTTCATGTTTTTACCTGCATGCTTCTTGTTTGCCTTTTTTAATCCTCTGTCATTACTGTTTTATTTCTAGGAGACAAGGTTATTCCACTCTTTGTTCCACAGTGTGGGGAGTGCAAGAGCTGCTTAAACACCAAAGGTAACCTGTGCAGTGAAACTGAGTAAGTTTTCCTGGATTACTTACAACCCTAATTTGATTTGACTTTATCCAAAACTGATTACAAACAACAAGTTTCATTTGCCATTATTTCTGGTCATCTTTCAAACAGCCTTGGTACACGTGCTGGATTATTGCCTGATGGCACCACCAGATTTACTTGTAAAGGAAAAGCAGTTCATCATTTTCTTGGTACAAGTACCTTCACTGAATACACAGTAGTACATGAATCTGCTGTGGCCAAAATTGATCCTGCTGCTCCTCTGGAAAAAGTTTGTCTAATTGGCTGTGGATTTTCAACTGGCTATGGGGCTGCTCTGCAGACTGCCAAGGTAAATATTGTGGTGGGCGTTTCTGATATTTTTGGTGTCTGTTCAAGATTGTGTAACCTTCAAGTGGGTTGTCAGCATGGCAGCCAGGAGGTATAGACTGTTTAGTTCAGTGTGGAAAGAAGATACTAGTTCTTTGCCTACTTCAGATTCTGTCTCTAGGGTACTCAGAAGTCTTCAATTCAAAATCCAGTAAAATTGTTTATTACCATCTATACTGTTTTCCCTCATAGCCTTATCACCCTAGAAAAATGTTACAACAGAGTTCATTTTTTTATTGTAACTGAAGTCTAGGAATACACAGAGGCCTATATAGGCAACACTCACAATTATAGCAATATATGAATATTAGTTTTATAGCAGGCACTGTCTCCAGTTGAGTGACACTACAGATCTTAACACCACTGGAATATAAAGCATCATAAAAAAAAGGTGTGTCTAAACCTGAAGCTGAGACATATACTGAAAACCTGGTATCAGAAATGTATTTTAGGGACAATTTCTCTTAGTCACATGTAGCATTATAGCAGTACAGATGGCTACTGCACTAGCAGGTATGCATGTCTCAGTAGGTAATCTCTAAATTGCAAGAAGTGGCTTAAGGGAAATCATGTTGATAATGAGGAAATGTATGGTACCTTCCCTAGCCTGTAACAATATGCCATGTTTACATGGTTGTTATTATAGGTGGAACCAGGCTCCACCTGTGCTGTCTTCGGCCTTGGAGGAGTTGGCCTCTCTGTTGTCATGGGCTGCAAGGCAGCTGGAGCTTCCCGCATCATTGCCGTGGACATCAACAAGGACAAGTTTGCCAAGGCCAAGCAGCTGGGAGCCACTGACTGCATCAACCCTAAAGATTTCAATAAGCCCATCCACGAAGTGCTGATGGAAATGACGGGCGGGGGTGTGGACTACTCCTTCGAGGTCATTGGCCGTACGGATACCATGGTATGCAACTAAAAGATGGGGTGACAGGAGGCGTTAGCTCGTTAGCACTCTCTCACCAGGCCACCAAGCACTGAGGTGGAGGAGCTGGGAGCCACTGGCAGAGTACCAAGCTAACTTCTAACCTGTTAAGTCCAGCTATCAGCCACTGAGATGTAGAGACAGAAGCAGGCTCAGAAATTTAGGAAAGGGAACTTCACTGTAGTGCCCTGGCCAAACCAGGGTGGTTACATTTCACACAGCCCATTATCTGCTCTCCAAAAATGGCTTATCACTAATAGTTTAGACAAAATGGGCTTATAATAAAATAGGATATACTTAAGCAGTGAGAGCAGATACAATGGTGTGAGCAGTGGACAATTTATGTGGTTTGTGGTACAAAAAATGAATTGCAAGCAGAGCCCTGAGAGGAGGAGATGGAGTTCAAACTTCTGTGCCCCAAGGACAAATCTTGCCTGACTCTGGGTGTTCCTCTGTTTCTAATGCAGGCTGCAGCCTTAGCCTGTTGCCACTGTAACTATGGAGTCAGTGTGATTGTGGGAGTACCCCCTACAGCAGAAAAGATCACTGTGGATCCCATGCTCCTCTTCACTGGTCGCAGCTGGAAAGGGTCTGTCTTTGGAGGTAAGGACTTGGAAGGATGTGATTTAACCGTCATGCAAAACTTGTAAATCTTCTTGAATGAAACAGGATATATCAAATTGCTTAGGCTGTCTTATTAGCAGTAATTGTATTGGTACTGATGTATTGATGGCTATTTTGCTGACAAAGAAGTTGAAAAAGAATTAATTATGTGAACTGTTAGTGAATGACAAGAGAAGGAAGGGAAATACAGAAAGGGAGGAAGGGGGAAGAAAGGGAAGAAGAGACAGAGAAAGAAAGACATAAAAAGGCAGAAAATAGAGAAAAAGAGGGAGGAAAGAAGAAAGAAGAGGGGAAATGAGAAAAAAGGGAGGGAGAGAAGCAAAAGAGAAAAAGAAAATGGGGGGGGGGAGGAGGATGGATAAAAATAAAGAGGAGAAAAAAAGATCAGGAGAGAGATAAGAGGAGATAAAGGATAGAAGATAAAGGGGGGAAAAAAGAAAATCATAAAGAGGGAGAGAGGACAGATGGAGGGGAGAAAAAGAGCAAGTGCACAAAGGAGAATAAGAGAAATGGAAAGAGAGGGAGACATAGCAGAAGAGATGGAGAGTCAGGACTAAAGGACATCAGGGCTTATACTCAGCTGATTTCCAGAGAGGTCAGACCCCAGTTTAGCCCCTGGCCAGCTGCCAACAGTCCCTCTCCATTCTTTCTCTTTTTGGAGCTCCCTCAGCAGTCTCACACTCAGCTAGTTCTAGCTCACTCAACACAAAGGCCACTGAAAACTTGTTTCCAACAACAGGTTTTCTCACTCATAACCAGTTCCTTCCATGTATTCAAAAGACACCTGAATAAAATAGCATGGACCAATCCGGTTCCTCTGGAAGGGTATCCTACTATTTATGACAGCTTTATCTAGTGGTGCTTGTCAGAAAAGAGAGACACATCCACCACCCACTCCCCAGTGTTGAGCAGACAATCAAGTTTCAACTTACCAACACGGATGTCAGCACTCTGGCTTTTGTATGAAATGTGATTAAGTTGAAACAGTATTTATTGTGGGGGAAAGTTTGGATTCTGTAAAGACTGACATTTGTACTGGTATTCTGCTGGGTTTGTCATATGTGGAATAGCTGCACTTTGTCCCATGTTTCCTGCTGGCACCCTGTGTTACAAAGGTAAAGCCATGCTGCCACATTTCATCCTATTACTCTGCTACAGAAAGTTTATCTAAAAATTTAAGATGGCCTGGGCTTTATGTATTTTCAGAAGCATTTAATTTCATTATGCATTTTCTGTGGGGTTTTTTTCAGGCTGGAAGAGTAAAGATGCAGTTCCCAAACTGGTTGCTGACTACATGAAGAAAACGTTTGTTCTGGATCCATTAATAACCCACACACTACCTTGGACAAAGATCAATGAAGGATTTGATCTTCTAAGGACAGGAAAGAGGTAAAGATCGTTTTGTTGTAAAGGTTCTGTATAGATAACCTAAAGGAGATGTATGGTAAGACAAAGTCTGACTTCACAGGAGAGAATAGGGAACGCAGCTCAGCAAGCCCCTTAATCTGTCCCAGTGTGTTCCCATGGCTTGCAGCTGGAGTAATAAAGCCAGAAGTTGCCTAATTCTAGCTGGCTAGTGGGCCCTTGCAGAGGAACTTTCAGATTCTAGTTTGAGCAGAGACACTGGGTGTCAGAGGGAGAAAAGGCTACACAATTGAGGAAGTCTCTTCCCAGTACCCATTGGAAAAAAGCACGCAACCAAGTGAACATGGGAGTGCCAAGCTGTAGAGTGCCAAGGGTTAACTACATCATATTCCAAGAAACATTTCAGGATGAGGAGCAGGACAGAAATAGCCTATTCCTCTTGTGAGTTAGGGAAGAGTGTCACAGTCCAATTCGTCCTAAAGCCACTGGAACTTCAGAGCTTTTAAAAAAGGAAAGTACTTGGTATATATATACACTGCAAACTCAGAATTTAGGTCTTGTTCTTTCCTCAAATATTGTGAAAGTTCAGCTCAGACTGTTTTCATAGGGTATTGAAATTGGAAATACTTTCTGACAGAGACATTTGACAAGATTCACCATAGGATTTGAAAATTGTCCTTGGAAGAAGTAAAAAAAACATTTGTGTATCTTAGTATGTGTGAGGACTACGTTATTTGAAAGTTCTAGATGTTTATAACTTACAAAGTCTGGAGAATTACATTCATGTTTTCTTTTCATTGTCATTTGCTAGCAGTTATTTTAGATATTACTTGCTCTGAATACAAAAAGCAAGTAACAGAAGAATTTCAGCCCCTGAGGTTTGTTCTCAGGTTCTAACAATACAGCACACACTTCATTTTTTGATTGTCCTTGTTTTACATGGGCTATAAATATTAGTTTTAGTTTTTAGTATAACAAATGGGAAAGTGGTGAGGACAGAAATGCCAGCAGCTTTGCTATGATACTGACAGTCAGCCTGAAGATGGAGGCATGTTGCAGCTGATCATTTTTACAGAGTATAATACTTCAGTGTTACAGTGCAGAATAAGCTGTACCAGTTACCCTGTAAGTGGAAACATGTCTAAGCCCCTCTCTGAGGAACTTCTCAGGCTGTAGCTGGTAATTAATTACCAGGAGCCCTGGGCTTCATCAGTGAAAGCTTTGCAGTCTTCTGTGAATTCTGTTCTCTACAACTGCAGCAAAGTTTGGGCATCTGCTCTCATTTTGCTGCAAGCTGGGGTGGGGGCAGGCAGGGAGAGAGTAACTGTTTGACAGCAATGGCACAGATTATCAAGAGGAAACAGCAGTGTTCTGCTGATGTCAGCCCAGGGGATTTTCTAGTCACTAACTTGTCATTTTGTATTGCAGCATCCGCTGTGTCCTGACATTTTAGGATTCCCAGATGTTAAGCAGCAGATGGCTCAGCATCAGCATGAACTTCACCATCCTCCGATAGAACTTATATGAAATGCTAACCAAGACATTCCTGAAAGATATACAACTACCCTTGAATAAAAGGATCAAGCTCAAACCCCATATTTCAAGCAGAGAAATTATAAATAAAACCATCTTTTTCCTTCTACCTTTCTCCTCATTCTTGTTTTTAATCCTTTATATTGTGCTGCAATTTTTTTAATAGCCAGTTATTATTATAGTCCTGAATTACAGGACTTGCCCCTGTCACAAGTGTTATAAAAACATCTGTTGGAATTTTAAAAATTACTTATAATATGCCATCTTTTAATAAAATAAAAAGGAAGGAAACTGTTTCTTTAGGCTTCCATAACACTGCAAGCTTAAGGAATTTGTACATGCAGTTCAGCATAGTAAAACTGTAGGTTAGAACTGTGAATCCATCCTGAATGACTGTATTATTCCAGTGCCTAATATGCAAGGAATGATACAGCAGAAATTAAAATTTATGCTGACCATGTGTTTGAATTAAAAATGTAAGTAAATCATAAACTTAGGTACTAGAGAACGTCTCACCATTCAGTATTTTACCAGATTAACACTCCCAAACATTTTATGTAAAACTGATGTGTTGCTGTTCTGTGTTGTGGTTTGTATTTGGTGTTTTGGGTTTTTTTTTTTACCTTTATGCCTCTTTCTTGGGAAAGTTGCCTCTTTCTTGTTTTAGGTTGATCGGTGTGGTTTTAGACCTTTGGCCAAGTTATACAAGTGCCTCTCACGTTTGGGAAGCAGTGTGAAGAAATAAGAATGTGCATCAGGTATTGTTTTTTGCTTCCATCATATAAAGGGGAGGCTTCTTAATTTCATAAGTATGAATACAGAATAAATGGGAAGAAACAGGTGACTGGTAACAGTTTGCAACAACTCAGACATAAAGCATCTTACTGTTTTCTGAATTTGCAAAGTGAAAACAGGAAAAGAGGCTATTTCTATATTGGTAAATATGGTCAACATTGACATATTTTTAGCATGGACTAATCAGAGCTCGCAGACATGCACATGCATGGCAGCTGGGTAGAAGAGCCTGTGAAACAAGGGGACTGTGCTACTGATGACTCACCTGTTTGTATCAGCAGAAAGAGTCTTTGAGTCGCCCAGCTAGTTTAATGATATGAGGACAAAAGATTACAGTTTAACAGATGAAGATCTTTAAACATGTCTACAAACTAAACTTATACAACAACTGAGAGCTGAACTTCAGTCAAATTTACACAAAAATTGAGAGCTGAACTTCATTTGTCAGTGTAAAAGAGCTAAAGTACAACAAACCTCACTTCTATCCTCTTCAGGATAATGCAAAGCCCATTTTTGTAGTTGTCATCTGCCAAGCAGATAGTAAATACCAGCTGTTAGTATCTTCAGTAGGATAGTTGCTGGAGTCCAAAATAATAAATCCATTAAATCATTTTTATTAGGGATATTTTATAAGGCAGCCATCTAGATCTGTCTTCATGAAGGAATGAAGTGTATTCTGACTGGGAAACAACAAAAAGTTCATACTTCCCCAGAGTATTTTGCCCTGCAGACCCTTGTCAACACTCAGCTGAAGATGAATTTGTTTGTGTGATCGTATAGCTTGGACAGAAGGTTTCTGACAGCTCTTCCTAGTGACTCTGGCTCTGAGGTACTCCAGGGGGGTCCAGGAGCTCTGGACACCTCATGCACAGCTCTGTGTAAGCCTCCATTTAGGAGCTTTCCTGGGAGCTAGTAGAGACCACATGCCTCATGAGAGCACCAACTGTCCACCAGCACACGATGACACCATGAAAAATCCACAAAAGACATGAAAAATCCAGTAATTTCCCAAGAAACAAACTAACCACCAGACAAAGCTCAAATGGTGTTTCCTCAGACCTTGGACTACAGCAGTGTTTAACTGAACATCACTTGGCTTTGTGTACAACTGAGCACTCCCATGTTTCTGCTCTCCCACCACATCCCATCCACCCAGACACATCCCCCGGAAATGGCACATGCTCCAGTGGGCAGCTCCATTTTCACATGATTTTAAGATCACACTCCTTGACAGTGCATCAAAGCCAAATGATCATTCCCAAACAACATAATTCCCTTCCATGCTTCCAGGTTACCAGATGGAGACCACAGATCCCAGTAATAAAAACAACTGTGCTACACAGATACCTGGGAGACAACAAGCCCATGTTTTGTTCAGGAGTTATCACATCTCTGGACAAATGAGAAAAAATTGCTCTGGACAAGTGATTTTTATTTTTTTTTTCTCTAACAAGATACGTAAATCATACTGGAAGTCAGGATAGATTTATTTAGTTTTAATGCAGCATGTTGACCAGGCTGAATACTGAAAATCTTTTAAAGTTAATTCTAAAATTCCTTATTCCTGGGAAATTATACATCATCATCATGGTTCATGGTCTGATTGAGGCTACCAGAGGTGTGCAAACAAATGTATGAAAAAGTAGAAATTTCTAGGGAAAAACTGCTAAACATTCCTGTTTACCCGAAATACAGATAAAAATGATCCACAAGTGCATGTCTGCTCTAGAGACAGCTGCTCACCTCCAAGACAGGAGTATGTCATCACCTAGCGGTTGGGTTGATCAGCAGGGCTGGGGAACTGAATGCCAAGCAGTAATTCCATGTGGCTGGGACCACTGGCACACTACAGGGCTGCCATGCTCTGTGCAAGAGCTCAGAGGGCATGACAGAGCAGCTGGGCTGCATCTCTGAAGCTGGAGATGGGTTCAGGGAACTTGAGAGCTGGGCCTTTGGCCTGCCAACTCTGAGTCCTGTAGCTGCCACCAACCTTCCCCCTCAGCCCCTGAAACAGGGTTGGAGCATTCAGTAGCAAGCACCAACACAAACCTCTGCAGGCAGTCCACTGAAGACATAAACATGGGGCTGACATCTTCCCAAACACAGAAGCAGTTCACAAACACACACAGTGCTCATCTTAGCCTGGTCCTCCAACAAGCTCTTGCTCATCCTGTCTCCCCCAGTACATCACCTTGTCCAATGCCTCAGCAGAAAACAGCTCTGAGGGAACATGAAGAGCCCAGGGGGCATGAACCCGCAACCCTGGTTACACAGGAGTGACGCGAATATGTCCTTGCAAAAAACATCCTTCCTTGACAGACTCTCCCCTTACTGCTCTGGTGAAAACAGCAGCAATAACACAGACAGTAAAAGCGTCAGCCCAGGAGGACATGTGGGTTTGTCCACCACACCACATTTTCACTGCCATTTGTTATCTTTTGTTCTGTTTCTTTAATTTTTAACCTCTTTACGGATATTGTGGTGCGAATGGCCACCAGGTCAAATGCTCCAACCTGGCAAAAAACGGACTCAAGGGAAACCCCAGCAGTGCCACAGATCTCCTCCCTCCACACCTGCCAGAAGCAATTGGAGGGGGAAAAAAAAATCTTTCTGAGCACTCTGTGCCTTTAAGGCCGAGAGGGCAGGGAAAGAGCCAAGAGCACTCCCTGCTAAAAGTCCCCCTGGAGGACTTCTGACCTCATCCGTCGCTATCCAGCTCCGCCCCTCAGCACTCCCTGAGCTCCTCGGCATCCAGCACCCGACACAGATTAACCAGCGCTCTCCGGCGACGGTGCCGCACCGGGACTGCTCCCGCTCCACGCCTGGGGGATTCTGCAACACGCCGAGGCAGCAGCTTCCCTCCTGCCACTGACAGAGACAGACACAGCCCTGCTAAGACCACATGGCCACTGCGGGAAAAGTAAGGACATCGCATTTCCCATCCTCCTTGCCGAGGTGCCCTGCTCCTGGCGAAATCCGCTGCAAAAGCCTCAGCCCGCGCACCACTCTGTGCACCCTCCTCTTCCCTCTGACCTCACTCCCCCACCTCTTCCAAACCCCTGCGAATTTCACCGGATTCTGCTTTTGGACAACTGCACCTGTCCAGGCCTGCGTCAGGTACTGCATTCCCACTCTGTCCTGCCCACCCGCTCAGGAGACAAAATATGGAATTGTGCTGCTCTGAAAAGCACCCTCCTGCTCAATCCCACTCTGTGCTCCTGCCCTGGCTCCTGCTCTTCAGTGGTGTCCTCTTCAGCCCCTTGTCTCCTGCACTCAACCTTGTCCATGCCAATACCCTTTTCAAGCTGCAAGCTACATTTTCCTGATGCCAAACTGCTCTGAGTTGATCAGGGAATGTGATGTCACACTCAAATCATCCTTTTGGCAAGGAGAGAAATTGTCCAGTTGCCAGCCAGGCTGGGACTGCTTTGTAACCCCTTTCTAGGTACCTCCAGCCCACTGAAACGGCAAGTTCTGTCCTGCTTGCCTTAACGTGCAGAAGTGCTCATGTTGCTGTTACATCTGCCCTGTATACCAGATGAACCAGTCACTTCATTTTGCAATTCATGCTTCACACGAAGCCAGAGTTTAGTGAACATTGTTTGGCTTCACATGCAGCTGAGTACTCCAATGTTTCTGCTCTCCCACCACTTCCCACCCAACAAGCAACCTCTAGAAAACAGCCCAGGACAGCTGTGTAGCTCTAGAAATGTGTGCAGCCTTGTGCATGTTGTGTAGCTCTGGCTTTGGTGATTGTGGGACAACTGTCCCGGCCTTTTGCCAAAAGTAAACCTTTCCCTGCAATGTATTCCTCTTGGTTGCTTCCAGGTTATCAGGTGCAGGGCTGCTGTTGCCTGGGCCCCTAATGAACCACTCTCTGTTGAGGAGGTAGAAGTTGCACCTCCAAAGGCAGGGGAAGTCCGGATCAAGGTAAAAAAAAACATTTCAATAATTTTTTCTCCCTTGCGGGAGTTGCTCTTCTTGTGGCTGTACCTTGGGTATAACCAAGTGATCTATGTCCACCCACAGGCCTTAACTGTCCAGAGACGTTCTGCGGAAAGTTGTTCCACAAACAGAGATTAACAGAGGCTGGACTATTTCTAGAAATCACCATTTACTCCTTCCTCTCCAAACAGATTGTGGCCACTGGCATCTGTCACTCAGATGATCATGTTTTGAAAGGTTCCTTGCCTAATGTGGAATTTCCAGTTATACTAGGCCATGAAGGAGCTGGGATTGTGGAAAGCACTGGAGAAGGAGTGACCTCTGTGAAACCAGGTAACCAACACACATTCAAATGAATGTCTAGGATTCAGGCCTCAAAGCTCTGCCAAGCTCAGAAACTTCCCCCTGCTCCTGAGTCAGTGGTTAAAAACCTGAGTGCACACTCATTGCACTGGACTCTCAGGTCCACTCTCCCAGTCTGTTCCTCATGTAGACAAGTGGGGCCTGCAGCATTCGTCCTCACAGGGAAACCAGAGGGTTCATGGTAGGTCTGTGTCCTCAGAATGCACGGGAGAGGTGATTCAACAGGCCATGCATTCAGGGCCTGCAGAGCAAAACCTGCCTAACAGAGATCCACTTTGTTGCAGGAGACAAAGTGATCCCACTCTGCCTCCCCCAGTGTGGGGAATGCAGCTTCTGCCAGAATCCTGAATCCAACTACTGCCAGAAGTTCCAGTGAGTTTACTTTGCCTTCCTCCACACCTACTTGGGATTGACTTTATGACAAGTCTGACAGCCCTATTAGTGCTTTAGTAAATCAAATAAAAATGTTTGTACATTCCCACAGTTTCTCTGAACCCCAAAATCTGCTGCCAGACAAGACCAGCCGCTTCTCGTGCAAAGGGAAGCAGATCCACCACTTTGTGTGGGTCAGCACCTTTGCAGAATACACTGTGGTCCCAGAGTACGCCGTTGCCAAGATAGATCCTGCAGCACCTCTGGACAAAGTCTGCTTGTTTGGCTGTGGGTTTTCCACAGGCTATGGGGCTGCCATCAACACAGCCAAGGTCTGTATTTAGGAGTGTTTAACACCTCACAGATACCCTCACAACCTCATCAATCCTGTGCAAAAGAAACCTCTCCACTTTCTCCTCCTCCTCTTCCCTCTGGAGTCTCACAGGGTCCCCTTTGTGCAGGTAAAACCAGGCTCCACCTGTGCAGTCTTTGGCCTTGGAGGAGTTGGCCTCTCTGTTGTCATGGGCTGCAAGGCAGCTGGAGCTTCCCGCATCATTGCCGTGGACATCAACAAGGACAAGTTTGCCAAGGCCAAGCAGCTGGGAGCCACTGACTGCATCAACCCTCAAGACTTCAAGAAGCCCGTCC
This sequence comes from Sterrhoptilus dennistouni, assembly GCA_013397095.1. Taxonomy (NCBI): domain Eukaryota; kingdom Metazoa; phylum Chordata; class Aves; order Passeriformes; family Zosteropidae; genus Sterrhoptilus; species Sterrhoptilus dennistouni. The sequence continues at coordinate 1,778,501 of VWZU01019343.1, read as the reverse complement.
AGGAGGTGCTCACTGAGATGACCGGGCAGGGTGTGGACTACTCCTTTGAGGTCGTTGGGCACGCAGACACCATGGTAGGTGACACTTCAGCACCTGTCCTCCCTGACAGATCATCACAGCCTCCTCTCAGGGCAAAATCCATCCCCATGGGAAGCTCCTTGCCCACTGCCTGCGCTGCTGGATGCAGATGGCTTGGGGATAAAACAGTGTACAAACCTTAAAAGAGGCCACAAACTCTCCACGTCTGCTCCACAAGGGGGGATGTGTGTTTTCACATTACCAGGAGGGAGCAGGAGATGGCACAAAAAGAGCATTCCCTCAAACAACTCATCAGGCCCTTCTCTAATGCTCCTGCCTGTCCCATCAGATTGCTGCCTTGGCTTCCTGCAATATGAGCACTGGAGTCTGTGTGATGGTGGGGGTAATGGATTCAGAGATTTCCATCGATCCCACACTTCTGCTGACTGGCCGTACATGGAAGGGGACTATGTTCGGAGGTAGTAAATTTAAGAATACAATCTAAGTATTTCAGCTTTTCTGTTCATGGCAGTTGACAAATCATAGTAAAAAGAGGGTTTTCAAGTAAAAGACAACTAAAGAGGAGCACTGCATTGCCTGTATTGAACATTAACATGACACATGCAAATAAACCTCCACCTGTTTCACACAGTAACCCACTCATCCTAAAGTGCAGAAAATCTCTCACAAGTGTCTGGCATCAGAATTGGTTATTCATTCCTGACCCTCACAGTAACACTGCCTTACCAAAACAGCCTTTCTCCCATTATTCATGCAGCTGCTCTCTCCTGTTTCTAGGCTGGAAGATGAGAGAAGATATCCCCAAATTAGTTTCCAGCTACTTGGAGAAGAAATTCAATCCAGATTTGCTGATCACACACACGCTGCCATTTGCTAAAGTGAATGAGGGATTTGACTTGTTACATGCAGGAAAAAGGTGAGACCCTGAGCAGCAGCAGTGAGGTTCTGCAACACCTCAGCACCTCCTCCTAAAATTCAAACAGGCAGAGCATGTAACCCTGGCTTCCCAAAGAGCACCTGAGCCTTTTGTGGAAGCAGGGCCTCAGAGCTGAGCGGTGGCAGGATCTGCCCAAGCCCCGAGGGAAGAGCCCACCTTCAGCACAGGGAACCCTCCTGTTCATGGTTCAGCTCAGCACACAACCTGTGGCCTTATCCCCTGGGGGGTCCCCTCAGCAGGGATTGGAAGGCTGCCCCTCTGCTGCACACCTCATGCAGCTCAGTCAGGAAGAGGCTGGATGACAAAGCAGTGGCCGGTCCCCAGGCACACCTGCCTGCCCCCCTGCCTGCTCCTGAGCTGCAGCAAACCCTCCCTTCCCTTCCCCTTCTCAGCATCCGCACTGTCCTGCTCTTCTGAAGGACACAGCCAAGGAAGCCGAGCACAGGGACCAGAAGTGCAGAAGATGCTCTTCTGGCCCAGGCCCTTCTCAAGCAGCATCTCCTTATGGGGCACAAGGAGATGAGAATGAGGAATTCACCTGTGCTGGTGTCACTGCTGCTCCCACTGTGCCTCGACACGATCCAGAGGCATGCCTCTACCGGGAAAATGATTTTACTAATAAAGGTTTTTAAACAAACTCACCTGACACAGTGCACTTAATCAAAAAAGCCTCCACAGCCTTGGGACAATTGGTTGACAGAGCAAGAACACAGGTAGTGATTTCCTTGACCTGTCTGTAACAAGGAGTTATACAGGTAGGAATAGCCAGATCCACCAGCATGTCTCCAAGGCTGGTATAAGCAAGAAAATTGTGGGGTTTTTGACTGTGGGCTGATCTATTCAACACCTGGTCTACTGACATATGACAGCATGAGCCTTTCTCAGAGGGGAAAAGGACTTGTAGCACAGCAGCTAGCAGGGCTCTTTGAGGGAGCTTTAAACTAGTCTGGAAAGGGGAATGGGAAAATACCAGACTGACCAGTGATGAACAGCAGCATTGTGTGCCCAAACCTGAGGAAAGGAGCACTAATGGGATCCCTCCATCTGCTTCACAAGTATTGGCTACAAAGTACCACACGTGGAAATGTTTTTATGCCAATGAATGCAGCTTGAGGAACAACCAGTGCTGACCTGGAAGCTTTTGCCCAGTGCCAGATATGGTTGGTACAAGTGAAACTGCTGGGACAAGTCCTGTGACTGGTGTGCCCTGTTGGATGGGTACAGGCTCTTCAGGAGGGAAAGGCAGGTCAGAAGAGGCAAGGGGATGGCACTGTATGTAACAGAAGGGTTGGAATGTATGGAGCTGTAATGGCACACTTGAGAACCTCTGGGTGAGAATCAAGGGCCAAACAAATAATGGAGATGTCACCATGGGTGTCTACTATAGACCTCTCACTTTGCCCTGTATGATTCTCTCCTAATTTTTCCTTCTTTGATTCACGTTTGGTCCTCTTTCCATCCTGATCTTAGCCTGGAGGCTTTTCTCCTGCTCTAGTTCTGATCTTGGAACAACCTCAGAGAAATCTACAGACCGTAATGGGAAAGAGACATTACATGTGCATTTGTGTCTCATCACATATAACTGTGGGTGCTGCTAGATGTGCTGTGCCTAGGCTACCAGAAATCATAAAGTAAAAATCCTCCTTACATTGCAGAGGAGAATTCTGTAGGACGTACTATGATCACAGCTGGTCTGAAAAAGAATTCCATTCTAAGCAGACAAAAAAAAAAAAAAAAAAAAAAA
>VWZU01019343.1:1764364-1775761 GCA_013397095.1 Sterrhoptilus dennistouni | reverse complement strand
AAAAAAAAAAAAAAAAAAAAAAAAGCAAGGCTATGATCCTAATGGTTCCCCCACAAGCTGAGATATTCCATCATTCTGTGGTAGCATGGACATAAAATCAGCAACTGCTGTAACAGTCCTGATCTCTATTTCAACAATTTTTTCAATTTTTTTTCCCCCTCAAATATTCTCTATAACAAGGGTGAACAAAATCAACTGCTCTTTTTAATAGAACTCTATCAAGTGGGTTTTTTTTAATATCTCTGCCACGTACAATATAATCAGGGTGGATCTAACTCCCACTTTCATTAAATCATTTGCCTCATTCCCCTATCATTTTCTACAAGGTACACAATATTTCTGTTCTAATGGAAAGTAAAGCACCAGGGCATCTTATAGAATAGTGAATCAGCAACACTCCTAACAAATGCAAAGGCATACTTGCTAGGATATGATCTAGTTTGTCCCTCATGGTAGCATGCAAAAATGGTCTCTGAAACACCTGCCCAGTTATACTGTGGACAGAAATTTAGTGCTGAGTCAATAACAAGGCACTAATATCAGGCTCTGACTTTTAATTAAAAATTATTGAAGCCTCCTGCAGGCAGCAGAAAAGATAAGATTTGTACTTAGCCCTCATAATCACATTTCAGAGTCTATTCCACAGAGATTTCTCTCATATTGTCTTCCATCTTTCCACCTCCTTGATACAGGCAGCAAACAAGCAGAACACAAAGAGGGGGACAGAAAACTGACTACCAAGATGAACACAAACCCCTTGAGGTCTGTGTGTACTAACATTCAAACTCACAGATCAGCTATTAAAACTTACAAAATGCATGAATACATACAGCAAGTCAGGATAGCGCCTATTCTAGAATGTAGATACACAGGATCTGCCATTAAAAAGTTAATCATTAAATCCATGCCTCTATTACCTGGATAAGAAGAAAACAACAACAACCTCCTGTCTGTAATGTACACCAAAAGTGACACAGCAACTGGACCTCCGTATCAACTCCCTGCAATAATTACATACATTTCAAATGTTCTGCAGAGGTGCCAGCTCCCCACGGCACTTCACAACTGCAAGCAGGGCAGACAGCAATTCTCAAACCCATGTTGTTGTCACATCAGTGGTGAGTTTGCAACTTTGGGGGACTAGAGCATGACATGGGTGTTTGAAGGAAAAATAACAGCACACATTTCAAAGATAGTTTTACAACCACTGTGTGGGTTATACACTCAACAACAGACATGACTTAAAAGCCATGAAATACCAGCACAAGAAGCACATTTATGCTCTTATATGTGAGATGAAATCATAAGCCATATGTAGGCAATGCTATCTAGGAAGCAGGTGAATGATTTCATTCTCTGTTACAGGACTTCTAAAATTTGTTGGTTTCAACTTCAAACACTGCCAACCCTATGAGACACCAGCCATAGAGCATTTGTCCTCGGGAATTGCCTTCCTGCTCTTGTGCAATGCCTACAGAGTATTTTGGTTTTGGCTGAGCACTTAAATCAGTCCACTGTCAGATTGAAGTAATGATTGCAAGGCATGGGAAAGTAAGTGAAAATCTTGGGAGAAGAACCATGTTTTTTGCTCCACAATGTCTGCTGGGTGACCTGATAGATAACAGGCATGAAAGAGAGTAGGTTTAGATCAGATATTAGAAAGACATTCTTTACTGCGAGAGGGCTGAAGCACTGGAACAGGCTGAGGAGAAGTCGTGGAGGCCCCATCCCCAGCAGCATTCAAGGCCACTGGGATCTGGTTACCAGCAATTTTGTCTAGTCAGAGGTGTTCCTGCTCATGGCAGGGGGTTGGAACAACATGATCTTAGAGGACCCTTCTAACCCAGGCCATTCTGTGATTTTGTGAAGGACATGTGAATCAACTGTAGAGCTGAGGGTGCCAAGCTTGAGTCTACAGAGTAATGCCCTCCTGATTTATGAATGCTACATTTTTTTCCTGATCACGCCTAATCCTTTTTGCTAATCCAAATGTCAACTGATGTGTTTTGATTTAAAAAATTATATTTATATAGAGGTATAATCTTTCTCAATAGCCAAAGGTTTAACTTCTCTTCATTACAGCATTCTAAACGGCGAGTGATCCAAAAAGGGGTTTATGTCATTAGTGACAGTCTTCTAGGAAATTATCCCATTCCTAAGGTTTGCAAAAGGGTCCTTGCAGCCACACAGAAGGAAGATTCCTTCTTAACTGTGGGGAAAACATCACACTCTGGGTGCTCATCTTAGCCTGGTCCTCCAACAAGCTCTTGCTGCTCCAATCCCTGCAATATATCGCCTTGTCCAATGCCTCAGCAGAAAACAGCTCTGGGGGAACCTGAAAAGCCTGGGTGAAGTGAACCCACTTACAACCTCATTACACCGGAGTGAGGTAAATGTGTCCTTGTGAAAAAAAAGCCTCTTCTGACACATTCTGCCATTACTGCCCTGGTGAAAACAGCAGCAATAACACAGACAGTGAAGCTTCAACCCACGAGGACATGAGGGTTTGTCCACCATACCACATTTTCAATGCCATTTGTTCTGTCGTTGTCTTTTTCTTTAATTTTTAATACTTTTGCAAATATTGTGGTGCGAATGGCCACCAGGTCAAATGCTCCAACCTGGCAAAAAACGGACTCAAGGGAAGCCCCAGCAGTGCCACAGATCTCCTCCCTCCACACCTGCCAGAAACAACTGCAAGAAATAAACTAATCTTTCTGAGCTCTCCGACCCTTTAGGGTGGGGAGGGCGGGGAATGACCCAAGGGCAGAGTCATGGATAAAAGTCCCCCTGGAGGACCTCTGACCCCTTCCATCTCCCCGTCGCTATCCAGCTCCGCCCCTCAGCACTCCCTGAGCTCCTCGGCATCCAGCACCCGACACAGATTAACCAGCGCTCTCCGGCGACGGTGCCGCACCGGGACTGCTCCCGCTCCACGCCTGGGGGATTCTGCAACACGCCGAGGCAGCAGCTTCCCTCCTGCCACTGACAGAGACAGACACAGCCCTGCTAAGACCACATGGCCACTGCGGGAAAAGTAAGGACATCGCATTTCCCATCCTCCTTGCCGAGGTGCCCTGCTCCTGGCGAAATCCGCTGCAAAAGCCTCAGCCCGCGCACCACTCTGTGCACCCTCCTCTTTCCTCTGACCTCACTCCCCCACCTCTTCCAAACCCCTGCGAATTTCACTGGATTCTGCTTTTGGACAACTGCACCTGTCCAGGCCTGCGTCAGGTACTGCATTCCCACTCTGTCCTGCCCACCCGCTCAGGAGACAAAATATGGAATTGTGCTGCTCTGAAAAGCACCCTCCTGCTCAATCCCACTCTGTGCTCCTGCCCTGGCTCCTGCTCTTCAGTGGTGTCCTCTTCAGCCCCTTGTCTCCTGCACTCAACCTTGTCCATGCCAACACCCTTTTCAAGCTGCAAGCCACATTTTCCTGATGCCAAACTGCTTTGAGTTGATCAGGGAAGGGTTTGAGTGATGTCACACACTGATCAAACCTTAGTAAGGGAAAAAAATTATCCAGTTGCCTATCAGATGGGGACAGTTCCTTAACTCCTCTCACTCACCTACAGCCCAGTGCATCACAAGGCTGGCATCAAAGCTCTCCACAGGCATTTCCATTAGGTAGGGTCCACAGTCCCCATGACAGCACAGTCTGGCCAGTAACATATGGGCATAGTATGAAAAATCCACCAAAGCCATCAAAACCCAATAATTTTCCAAGGCTATACCTGATACTCCTTGGGTGACAAACCACAAATGCAGTTTCCTCGGACCTTAAACTAGGCCAGTGCTTATAGGACATCACTTGGTTTCAGGTGCAGCTGAGCATCACCAAGGTTGAACACCTCAGGTTCAGGTGATTGCAGGATGACTTCCCCCAACCATGTGCTGAAGGCAAATGTTCTCATGCAATGTATTCCTCTTGGTTGCTTCCAGGTTATCAGGTGCAGGGCTGCTGTTGCCTGGGCCCCAGGAAAACCACTCTCTGTTGAGCAGGTGGAAGTTGCGCCCCCAAAGGCAGGGGAAGTCCGGATCAAGGTAAAAATACGTTTCAATAACTTCTTCTTCCTTCCTTGTGGGAATTGCTCTTCTTGTGGTTCTACCTTCAGCATAACTCAGGGATCTGTGTCCTCCAAGAGGCTTTAATTCTCCAGAGCTGCCTTGGCTCAAATGCATCATCTGCCAGGGGCTCCATTTCAGACTAATCCTTGCCTAAGCCGGCACATAGGAATTCCTGTCTCCAGCCATTGCTCTGCTGGACAGGGCCCCAGTAGGGGCCTCCCTTCCATTTCCACCTCCAGCTCAGTGCAGAGGAAAGCCACAAGGAGCATTCAGAGTGAGCAGAAGGGGAAAGCCCAGCCTGGGCTCAGTCTGCTGCCATGGAGCATCAGCACTGACTGAGGGGGCATCATAACACCCCTGAGAAAATTGCTTCCACTAACTGAGTAAGACAGATGCCAAGACATCTACTTTTCCCTCTCCAAATAGCTGGTGGCCACAGGCATCTGCCGCACAGATGAACACCTTCTGCAAGGCTGCTTTCCCAAAGCAGAATTCCCAGTTATCCCTGGCCATGAAGGAGCTGGAATTGTGGAAAGCGTTGGAGAAGGAGTGACCTCTATGAAGCCAGGTAACTGACACACACACAAACACATGCCAAGGAATCAGCTCTCAGGCAGCAGGCAGCACCATCAGAGGAACCTAACATGGCATATTGTTTTCTTCCAGGTGACAAAGTCATCCCACTCTGCCTCTCCCAGTGTGGGGAATGCAGCTTCTGCCGGAATCCTGAATCCAACTTCTGCCAGAAGTCACAGTAAGTTTCCTTTGCCATCCCCTACTCCTACATGGATTTGAATTTATGACAAGTCTGACAGCCCCATCACTGCTTTAGTAAATCAAATACCAATACCTGCATCTCCCCACAGTATTTCTGAACCACAAAATCTGCTGCCAGACAAGACCAGCCGCTTCTCTTGCAAGGGGAAGCAGATCCACCACTTTCTATGGGTCAGCACCTTTGCAGAATACACTGTGGTCCCAGAGTACGCCGTTGCCAAGATAGATCCTGCAGCACCTCTGGACAAGGTCTGCCTCTTCAGCTGTGGGTTTTCCACAGGCTATGGGGCTGCCATCAACACAGCCAAGGTCTGTATTTAGCACCCCACAGCCACCCTCACAACCTCATCAATCTGTGCAAAAGAAACCTCTCCACTTTCTCCTCCTCCTCTTCCCTCTGGAGTCTCACAGGGTCCCCTTTGTGCAGGTAAAACCAGGCTCCACCTGTGCAGTCTTTGGCCTTGGAGGAGTTGGCCTCTCTGTTGTCATGGGCTGCAAGGCAGCTGGAGCTTCCCGCATCATTGCCGTGGACATCAACAAGGACAAGTTTGTCAAGGCCAAGCAGCTGGGAGCCACTGACTGCATCAACCCTCAAGACTTCAAGAAGCCCGTCCAGGAGGTGCTCACTGAGATGACCGGGCAGGGTGTGGACTACTCCTTTGAGGTCGTTGGGCACGCAGACACCATGGTAGGTGACACTTCAGCACCTGTCCTCCCTGACAGATCATCACAGCCTCCTCTCAGGGCAAAATCCATCCCCATGGGAAGCTCCTTGCCCACTGCCTGCACTGCTGGATGCAGATGGCTTGGGGATAAAACAGTGTACAAACCTTAAAAGAGGCCACAAACTCTCCACGTCTGCTCCACAAGGGGGGATGTGTGTTTTCACATTACCAGGAGGGAGCAGGAGATGGCACAAAAAGAGCATTCCCTCAAACNGCTTCCTTCGCTTCCTTCAATATGAGCACTGGAGTCTGTGTGATGGTTGGGGAATTGGATTCTGGTTCAGAGATTTCCATTGATCCCACACTTCTGCTGACTGGCCGTACATGGAAGGGAACTGTGCTTGGAGGTAGTAAATCTAAGAATACAATCTAAATATTTCAGCTTTTCCCTTCATGGTTGTTCATGAGTAAGTGTAAAAAGGGGGTTTTCAAGTAAAAGATAACAGGAGCACTGCATTGCCTGTATTGAACATTAACATGACACATGCAAATAAACCTCCACCTGTTTCACACAGTAACCCACTCATCCTAAAGTGCAGAAAATCTCTCACAAGTGTCTGGCATCAGAATTGGTTATTCATTCCTGACCCTCACAGTAACACTGCCTTACCAAAACAGCCTTTCTCCCATTATTCATGCAGCTGCTCTCTCCTGTTTCTAGGCTGGAAGATGAGAGAAGATATCCCCAAATTAGTTTCCAGCTACTTGGAGAAGAAATTCAATCCAGATTTGCTGATCACACACACGCTGCCATTTGCTAAAGTGAATGAGGGATTTGACTTGTTACATGCAGGAAAAAGGTGAGACCCTGAGCAGCAGCAGTGAGGTTCTGCAACACCTCAGCACCTCCTCCTAAAATTCAAACAGGCAGAGCATGTAACCCTGGCTTCCCAAAGAGCACCTGAGCCTTTTGTGGAAGCAGGGCCTCAGAGCTGAGCGGTGGCAGGATCTGCCCAAGCCCCGAGGGAAGAGCCCACCTTCAGCACAGGGAACCCTCCTGCTCATGGTTCAGCTCAGCACACAACCTGTGGCCTTATCCCCTGGGGGGTCCCCTCAGCAGGGATTGGAAGGCTGCCCCTCTGCTGCACACCTCATGCAGCTCAGTCAGGAAGAGGCTGGATGACAAAGCAGTGGCCGGTCCCCAGGCACACCTGCCTGCCCCCCTGCCTGCTCCTGAGCTGCAGCAAACCCTCCCTTCCCTTCCCCTTCTCAGCATCCGCACTGTCCTGCTCTTCTGAAGGACACAGCCAAGGAAGCCGAGCACAGGGACCAGAAGTGCAGAAGATGCTCTTCTGGCCCAGGCCCTTCTCAAGCAGCATCTCCTTATGGGGCACAAGGAGATGAGAATGAGGAATTCACCTGTGCTGGTGTCACTGCTGCTCCCACTGTGCCTCAACAAGCTCCAGAAGGATGTCTTTGTTAAGAAAACACTTTTACTAATAAAGGTTTTCTATCAAACTTGTCCTATGCAGTGCATTCAATCAAAAGCGTTTTCAGGGGACAGGAGAAGCTCCCTCTCACATCCAAGGCCTTTCCATCACACCCTTAGTCTCAGCGGTGAGCAACGGCCTTTGCCCTTCCTCTCTGCTTCCTCCCACCTTCCTCTGCTTCAGTGACCTGGGGCCTCTCCTCTCTTCCCCCCTCTTCTCTGGGTGAATGCTGCAGCTTCCAGCAAAGCCCAGCAGGGAAACCACCCCTCCTGCTGCTGCCCTGAAGCATATTATAGAAAGCAGTAGATAACTTTCTTATTATGATGCAACACTCATACAGCATCCATGGATGTGGTTTCATTTTGGCAAATGCTATTGTACTTTTAATACATTTCCCATGCCAAGTCCCACAGTGTATTACAGAACAGCCCTGAAAAATTTTGCCCAAAGAATAGGATTGGCACTCCAAGATGGTAATTCTGCTAAATGGATCCTTCTTTCAGTGCTGAACATTGGACCCAAAACACTACCATGCCTTTTGACCTCTTTTGTGCAACATTTATCACATCCCACAGCCCTTTGAACTTCTGGAAACCCTTTAGCACAATCAGCAATTACACAGAATATCAAGAATACACGAATGAGTTATCAAAGGTAAACAAATCCCATCCTGTTTGCCAATTTTTAGTGACTTCTGCAGAGATCACTCTACCATGACATAAGAGTTGGCTATAATTCTCTTAACCACTTTTTAAACAATAAGACAATATAATTCAATAAATGTTGATTGAGTTCTAGCACTTCCCTAATGAGAAAACTCCAGGAACTTCCTTCCAATAAACAATGTTTCCCTAATACTGCATATGCATCTGCACAGTCTTTATTTTATACAAGTGACAAGTCTCAAAAATGTAATGAATTTGCCAAGTATGTCTACCAAATATAAACACAAATAAATCTGTGCAGGATTGGGACAAAAGATAATATTACTTTTTGGAAAAAAATCTAAGCCTAGATGAAAAAAAAAGTTTCATCAGTACAAAAAAGCTCTGCCTGAAGTAAATTGTAACTTGCACTTAACCAATTCTTTTTGAACTGTTGCGACGTGAAAAATCGCTGAGTACTGAGGAGCTCCCTCCTACAGCAGGGCCACCTGGTGGTCACCTGTCCCTGCTCCGCGCATACTGCCTTGGATCTCGGAGATCCTCCTGCCCCTTTGACATCCCCAACTGGGCAGGACTTGAAATTTCAGCAGATAATTAGAGATCTTCTCAAATTCTGCTTGATTCCTAAAACATCTCTTGTTTCATAGCTGGCCAAATAATTACATTTGAAGGCAAAGACATTTATACAAGCCAGAAGAAAATGCTGCCAAGTGCAAAGAAAGAGGTGACAGCACAACTTTCCCCACTTTCATCTTTCAAATTTTCTTTGCATAGTTAGTTTAATATTAACATATTAAAATCAGCACATATTAGATCAGCTTTTTCTGTTTTATTTGGTTTTCAAGGAATGCAGGTATTTGAGAATATGTAATGGCAAAACTCCCCAAATTACTTATTTCCATATCTGAAATATTAAACATCTTTTACATCCCAGTTTCATGTGTCTCAACTGCAAAACTGTCATGGTCATTTTCACACTTATTTTGAGTACATCAGATCTGTTTTGAAAAACTACTTTACTCTAGTATACTTTAGAATTATACTAGGATTAATTAGTGAAATTATTCCTAAAGTTTTTCTTTTGGAACAAACCATTTCTTGAGTTACCAGATAATATTTAGATTTATGTTTACAAAACCAGAGTATTTCAATTACCTAGGAATTATCCAAAGAAATACCAACCAACTTTGAGCATTTTTGGACATAGTCTCAAGCTGCATCAGGGCAGGCTTAGGTTGGACATTAGGAGGAATTTTTTCACAGAAGGAGTGATTAAACATTGGAATGGATTCCCCAGGAAGTGGTGGAGTCACCATCCCTGGAGGTGTTTAACGAAACACTGGATGTGGTACTCAGGGCCATGGTCTGACTAACATGGTGGTGGTGTTCAGTCAAAGGCTGGACTCAATGATCTCAGAGGTCTTTCCCAACCTAAATGATTCTGTGCTTCTGAATTAAAACTATTCTGATTTTTAAAATGTTTCCATTCTTTAACCAGCTATACTTACACTTTATAAAAAAAATTGATGCTGACTTGAGGAATTACAAGAATTTCTAGCCTTTTTTTTTTAAAGCTGCACAAGTATTATCCTTCAGTACTTCACAGGAAAATGTAGAAAACTTAAATCAGAATTCAAAAGGATGTTTTTGAGAGCAATGCCCCACAAAAAGAGTTACACTCAAGTATCCACTGTGCACAGGTTATCCCAGCTCCAACAGGGTTGCTCTAATGAAATATTTCTATCAAAACTACTGGTTTTATTTGGAAAATTTATAGTATTAATAGAAGGAAAATTACCTGTGGGTCAGTCTAGGATATCTGCTTGGGGAAAACAAACCAGGTAATGTTTGTATTAATGCATTTCAATTTTGCCTCTGGGTAGACATGTCAGTCTGCTCCAGCCTCCCTGTGCCTTACCAATCTGTTCACCAGCATGTGAGCCTGCAGCCAGCAATTCCAGTGCCAAAGCACCAGCTCCTCCTTCTGACGGACGCACAAAGCCAGCTTCTGCCTCTGGTACTCAGACTGTCCCAGGATGGGCACCTTGGCAGATCACTTGCTTCTTCATTCAGCCATACACTGCCTGCCAAGCTCGCAAGTGATGTCTTGCCCCACATCTTCTCCTGCTTCAAAGTTAAATTAAGGTACAGAAAAAACCTCACTAAAAAAAACTAATGCCTCTAGGGCAGGGTAATAATACAGTTTTTTTAAAAAAGGAAAAACAAATGTAATACAGACCCCTAGTTGTTTTGGACTTTTCTCCCCACTTGGCACACAAAACAAACCACATCCATCAAACAAGAACATAATTGTCAGGTCTCCCCTCCCACATGTTCAAAGTGCTTTCAAGCCGTCCTCTTTTCCCAATCCAAATTGATGTTCCTGATTAACACGTAAAATCTGATAGAACAACACCAAAACCAAATCAATGTAAAATCCAGAGCAGCAGTGGAAGTCCTCACCTATGGAAGGAACTTTTATGTACATAAGCCTGAAACATGTGACAAGCCGAGATAGTTCAGTCAAGACCATGGAGTGGTAACTTGATTCCATAACATGGTGCTGAGAACAGAAAGAAAGTTGCAAAACCACTTACTGTGTCCTGGGGCTTCCAAAAGTACAACAGCAACACTGGGGGCAGCAGCACCACAAAACTGCAAGGGAATAATATAACCTCTTTCATCTCTGAAATTGGACAACTAAATTTGAGCGTTAAAGAGGTCTGATTTATGTATCTGTCCCTTTGTCCACCAGAATCAATGCCTACAACGTTCAGAATGCCAAAGATACTAAAAAAGCAGAGCATCTCTGGAGTTTAGCTAAACATAAAATACTTGGAGGCTCTTCAGAAGCACTGACACACCAGGGGTGGCCAAGAGCATGAAATTCGCAGGAGAGGGTGGCAGAGCTGAATTTGACCAGGGAAATAGACAAGGCCTGTGTTGATTTCAACAAGGTGTGTAACCTGTATAGCACCCTCCGTGGCCAAACTACCTTCCAGTTCCACGTCAGCTTTAATGAGCCTAGAGATTTTGTTTCTCATTTTAGTTTTATTATTAAATGTTATGTTAATTTCATGTTATTTACTAAATGCCATAGTTGCTTACGTCCTGTTATCAATTTTCCACATATTGGTGCTGTTGTCTATATGTGGTATTTGCTAAGCTTTTGCTAGCATGTCACTGGAAAATAAAAATTTCCTTTCTTACTGAGGGGGACTGACTTACACCGTGCAATTCCTCAAGCACCATCATCTCTCGTGGAAAATCCCAACAGCTCCTGGCAGAACTGTTCTCATCTTACACAATCATGTCACAAGTAGCCCTGCCTACCCTGCCTGGAGAAAAAATGGTTTTTCAGAAAATGAAACAACAGCATAAGCCAGTGAACGATCCCATCCTGCAGCAATAGCTCCTTCGCTTCAGAGGCTGCTGGATGGAATGTCAAGAATCCCAGTCAAAACTTCCACCCCGCTGCAGATCCCTTCCCCTACCCTGGCAGCGGGCTGCCTTCACCCGCTCTGAGGTAAAGCCCCCACCACTGCACGTCATCCAGCCAAGAACAGATTCAGGCGCAAAGGACACGCTCTGCAGACACGGTCAGCTCCCCCCTGCGTCCATGTGAGACACAGGCAGTACCAGGCACCTCCAGAGCGGGAGCCAGGGGCGGATTCCCCGGCATGGGGAGGGCAGGCACACCCAGCACCGCCGCGGCCCTCAGGGCGCCCG
>VWZU01019343.1:1725468-1763839 GCA_013397095.1 Sterrhoptilus dennistouni | reverse complement strand
GGGCCGTGCGGGGTTGTGCGGGGCTCTGCGGGCGTCTCCGTGAGGCGTGCGGCCGAGTCGCTGCCGCTGCTTAGGCGTGCGAGGCTCCCGCTGTAGTATTTGCAGGATTGGGAAGGAAAGCAGCGCTTGCTCCCCGTCGGGGGTTGTACTCCACCCGTCTCGTGTGTGTGAGGGCTGCCCTGCGGCCGCTCCCGGGGCGGGCGGGGGAGGAACAGGCGGAAGGCCTTGAGCTCCCCTGGTTTCCCGCGGGCTTCGGGCGGGTGCCGCCGGTCGGCTGGAGAGAAGGGGTAAAACAAGACCCGGCCTGCTCACAAAGCCATTGCCTGGCACGTTTGCTGCATTGCTGTAGGAACAGCGCTAGAGGCCAGACCTTGTGCCAACATTTTCCCGAGCTGTGCACAGGCGGTCAGTGCCCGGGCCCGGCGGGTCGGTGACCGCCCTTGGCCGGACGCTGAAGCTGCTCCAGGCCGGCCCTGGGTTTGGAGCAGCTTCTGTCCCTGCCCAGAGCTCGGTTTCATCTCCCCACTGAGACAGCCACAGGCAACCCAAGAGCTGTGCTCCAGTGCTAGCTAGCGCGGTAATAGAGGGAAATGAAGAACTGCTGGAAGTTGGTGTTTTGGTTTTTATTTCTAGTTGTTGGCTTCAAGATTTTCAGCAAAGCTACAGCAGAAAGCTACGAATATTAAGAGGGCAGAAGAAGATGGGGCTTTCTTGATACCCACTCTGAATAGTCCAGGGGCCTTTGTGGCTGTATGAACGGAATCAGAAATTACATTTTCAAAATGTGCTTTGAGATGCAGACTGTTAGTTTTAGATGATCAGGATTTATCCTGCAAGGAGACTTTTTCCCTCCTCTCTGTTTTTAATTTTGTGTTTAACTAAGCTTGTGGAAATCGAATTTTAAGAATGTGAAGTCTCCAATGCAATAGCAAGTCATGACTTAGTGAAGGGAGGATGAGGGGATGGATTGAAAACCAGTAAATGATTTACTGAATGATGGCTCCTCTTGCACTTTGTGCTTTGAATTTAGATCTTCTGGCAAAATCTTTGGCAGATTTAGAGATTATGACTGATGGCTTACACTGTGATTCCACAGTTAGTTACTATGGCACATTCCGTGCATTTTTGTAGTATTTACCCTGGTATTAAAAAGCAGGACAAGAAGGTTTCATGGTTCTAGTTAGGGGTGTTTCTGTCTAATTTAGACCCCTGCTGGCTGTTGGAATAGGTACCTGTTTTCTGTTACAAAGCTTTTTGGGTCCGTAGTGATTATTTACCAAATTTAAGCTAAAGTAAATAAGTTCTGCTATTACAGGTACAGTGAGGATTTTAATTGGCTCTGGCAAAGCCTGGTACTGTTTATTGTACAACAGAAATACTGCAGAAAGGCATAGCCATTATTTTCTCCTGATCACACATGATGAATCAGACCTGGCAATTTCTGGTCTTGGGAATTTACATTAATCCTCTTTCTTTCAAGCATTCCAAAGGAACACAGCAGCTATTTTAAACACACAAAATGTCATGTTCTTCTGTTGTTTTATATTTTTAATAGCAATGGTTTAGACCTTGTCATCTTAATGAAACTGACTTCTAAGGGTAATCCAGATGCTTATCCTGAAGCTGCTCTAGGGTGTATGGCTATAATGCCTGCTGATTTTCTCAGTCAGTTGTGTGTATGTACCTATCAATAGGGTTTACAGATCCAGAAATCCTGCTCTTTCATCCAGGCTCTGCACTGTTAGGATTGAAAAGCTTCCTGGGATGTTTAGATGTGGTAGCAGAGCAGGATTTGTCATGGCACTGAGAGTAATGAATGAAGACTTGCTAACAGCCATCCCTGTGGCCACTGCAGAGGTGCTGGAGCCTTGCAGCAAAGTCCCTCTGGTCCCTCTGCATCACTGAGGGCTCTGCATGTCAGCTGCACACACATATCTCCTTGCTAGAATCCTACTTGGAAACCATCCTGAAAAGGAACAGGAAATTCACTCTTGATGTGGGTCTCCACAGTTTCCTTTCTGAACTTTCCAGTTTCAAACACTGTGTTTAATGAACATATCTGAAATGAATGGCAGTCTTTGATTTTAAACCACTATTTTTATTATGCAACCTTTCCATTCATGGTGCTCACTTCACTGCAGCGTGTCTCCCAAGCACTCCCAGGCTTATTATATTTTTTACTCAGTAAAAGAATGACATCCAAATTTCAGATCTTGGCTTACTCATTATTGTTTAGCTTCCTGAAAGCAAATGTGGGGCAATTAAACCTTTGTGTTGAAATTATGAATTTCAGATCTGGGATTCTTTCCAAAAGCCAGTAGTGCTGCTTTTATTTTCTCACTTGGCTGAACAAGAATTATTTTAAATGAACCATACAACAGATGTCCTCTTTTTTTTCTTGTTGTTCTTGTCTTTTAGGTTATTAAATGCAAGGCTGCTGTTGCCTGGGAGGCAGGTAAACCTCTCTCTATTGAGGAGGTGGAGGTTGCTCCACCAAAAGCTCATGAAGTTCGTATCAAGGTAATTACATCAATTCTTATCTATATATTTTCTATTTTAGGAGATTGAGTATTAAAGATTAATGGTTTGTTTGCCCACAGAGGAAATGTTGAATAGATTTAATTAGTTCATTAGTATCTCAGCTGGCTTTCCAGAGAAGAAAATTATAGTATTTACATCTTCATTTATGAAAAACATTTTTAATCTATACTAGTCTCACTTCACAGTCTGGTGTGAGGATCAGTTCCAGTTGTTACAGACTAAGTTCCCTCAAAATGTCTGAACTGGGAACACCTTTATCTTGTTTGAAGGACAGCAATTTGTCATTTGTGGCAGCTATGTAACATGCTGGATTTTACTTCAGTCAGGCCATAAGTTACTGGCTGCTCAGCTGGAATTGGTCTCTTGGATTCCCTATACCCATGTTTCTGATTTCATCAGTACTTTCCTTTTTATCTAATGTGTACATCAATGTGAAATTTATTTCTTTGGAAAGGATTTCTGCATGGAGCTGAATACTTAGGCTGGATTTTTGCAGTACTGTGAGTTCTGCATGGTGTCTCTGGTATTTTACCTCTAAGTCTTAACTTACTTCAAATCTGAGACGCTAAACTACTTTGAGACGACTTAGAGCACTGATTTCTAGTATAGGAAAAAACGTATAATCTTTTACCTCTTTCAGGGTCACATTTTGGTTGATGGAAATTATAAAAATGTACTGTCATGACTTTGGTTTTTCAAAGTAAGAAAAACTGCCTTGCCAGGAATTGAAAATATGTTGCTGATATCCCAAATGCTGCCAGAGCTTTGATCTGGCAGTTGTTCTGAATTTCTGACCAAAGGGAATTCTTTAGATTTGTGCTACTATTCTGTTCCTCAGGGTGTCTCAGATTATGTATCTCTTCACAGATAGTTGCCACTGCTGTCTGTCACACTGATGCTTACACTCTGAGTGGTGCTGATCCTGAAGGATGTTTCCCTGTGATCCTGGGACATGAAGGAGCAGGAGTTGTAGAGAGTGTTGGGGAAGGAGTAACAAAAGTAAAGAAGGGTAAGAAAATACGAAGATACCTTACAAGTTTTCTGCCTTCCTTGAAAGTGTTACTTTATTTGAAGACCAACTGTCTCATTGGGCCACTGAAATGCCATATTGCAGGAGTTAATACAATATCTGGGGTGTATGTCTGTGTTGATTTCTGTGGTCTGTGACTAATCTGTTCAGTGAGCTCTTGATTTAAAGCTTGAAAGAGCCCAGAATAGCATTTTTTTACTGAAATCAGATGAATGTATAGTTGGAAGAGGGTTGAGGGTTTATTATTTTTTCAAATTAAAGTTTTATCTGTTGATTCAATTAGAAGGCTTAAAGTGTTTATTCATGTTGTTCACTGTTGATTTGGGGTTGTTTGGTTTTACAGGACCATTGCTACTTGCTCTGGAATGATGAATTTTGGATGGGCTGTCTGCTCAGCCAGGATTAAAGTGGTTTATCTAGCACTCTGTAATACCATTGTATACCATACACAACTTTTAGTATGCAAAGGTTTTAAGTGAACTCAAGCTCAAAGAAGAACATGGAGAATCAAGTACTTTCATTTTTTTTTCAGAATGCCTTGCTTGACTCAATAACTAGACACAGATTTATTTTTTTTTTTCTTAGGGGACACTGTTATCCCTCTATACATCCCTCAGTGTGGAGAGTGCAAGTTCTGTAAGAATCCTAAAACAAACCTGTGCCAGAAGATAAGGTTTGTATGACTTTGACACACGCTATAGTATTTGTTCAGTGTATACCTGCTGTAGTTAGCAAAAGTAACTGACAGGAGTTTTCTTTGAAGAATAAATCTGTTGATGCATCATTTAATGACTTGTAAAGTAGGTGTTGCAGAAGTCACTTAGGCAATTTTTTTCCACTCTTCCTTAATATTTCTATTCTTACCTTAAAAAAAACTGTTTCGCTCTTTTAATGTATGTGAAGGTGCAAACTACTACCTTGTGTCCACAGGTTGGAAAACATAAATGCTCTGACTCCATATTTAATCCATACTTAAGGGAAGCCCTTCAGGGAATTTAGCTCTTGGGAGTGAACACCAAAGCTTTCAAGAGGTACATAATCATACAGACAGCTCCTTTTTTCCTTAGCACCTGCTTCCCAGATAAATTTGCGGCTCCTGTTCTGAAAAAAATTCTCCTAAACTCAAAAAAAGCCCCAGTGACATAATTGCTACTCAGAGAGAGGGTACTGAAGGAGGGCAAGACAGTGATGTGATACTGTGGCACAAGCAGTTAGCATTGTAACTAACAAAATGAACATATGAATAAACTCCATTTCTTTCAGTTTTTCCCTGGAGGAATTAACTGCAGGAAGTTTTAGGAGTTCAGCATCTCACTTCTGTGAAATCCTAGGTTTATTAAATGGTCAAAATACAAAGGTGCAAGTATGCAACTGCCTCTCTGTGCGGCTTAGTAGATTCTGTCTGGTGAGAGTATTTGCTGCTTAGAACTCTGACTGCACTTGCCTGTCTTTGCCTCAAGAATTACTCAAGGGAAAGGAGTCATGCCTGATGGTACCAGCAGATTCACCTGCAAGGGAAAGCAGCTTTACCACTTCATGGGGACCAGCACCTTCTCTGAGTACACTGTGGTGGCTGATATCTCTGTAGCCAAGATAGATGCTGCAGCACCTCTGGATAAAGTGTGCCTGCTGGGCTGTGGCATCTCCACGGGCTATGGGGCTGCTGTCAACACTGCTAAGGTAAAGGCTGGGCTTGTGGCACATACAGCTTAGCAACTACATTAGGACTGTAAATGTGATGTACCAAATCTGTGTTTCTTCTTCCTCTTCAATTGATGAAGTTTAGCTAAGAATTTCTAACTTCCACATAAGAGGCCAGATCAGGTTAGAAGAACCTGTTGCACTTTGGAGGAAATTCAGGTGGAGTATTCTGCATCCTTTTGATAGTAGCTATATATGAATTACTTTTCCAGTTCATATTCATCTTGCTGCAAGTCATTCTTGAAGTCTGAAGCTCAGGGTGAGACAGAAGTGGTAGGTGACTGGGCATGAGTCTTCAAGCAAAAGAAAAAGCTTAGTACCTACATATTAAATTTCTATATAGTTTCCCTCGTCTATAAAATCTCATAGCCATATATACTAGCTTCCATTTTTTCCTTTATTACAGCCTCCTTAACCTGCATTTCCTCTTCCCAAGGAAGGATGAATTTTTTTCTGCTGCTCATGACTCCTTTCTTACTCCTAGGTGGAGCCTGGCTCAACATGTGCTGTGTTTGGTTTGGGAGGAGTTGGGCTGGCAGTTATTATGGGCTGCAAAATAGCAGGAGCATCCCGGATCATTGGCATTGACATTAACAAGGATAAGTATGCCAAAGCCAAAGAGTTTGGAGCTACTGAGTGCATCAGCCCCCAAGACTCCAAGAAGCCCATCCAGGAGGTTCTGGTTGAGATGACCGATGGTGGTGTGGACTACTCCTTTGAGTGCATCGGAAATGTCGGAGTCATGGTGAGTGCTTGACCAACAGGAACATGTACAGGGAGGGACTAGTTCTGCTAAATAGCCAGATCAGCTGTTTTCTTAACACAAAACATGCCACACTCATTCTTTTTTTTTCTTTTAAATAGTAGTCATAACTGCTATGACTTAAAAGGACAATTTACACTCAATCCTAGTTATGCAATGAAAGCAGTTGCTACTTCTTGGGTTGAAAATGGCACTTACAAATGTTTTTTCCCTAATCAGACTTTGAGATCCTGAGTTTCCCTGTGCTGACAGTTGAAATTTAAAAAATTCACATAAAATATATTGTACAATGAACAGTAAAATCTCAGGGATCACTCAGTATTTCCCTAACTTCTCAAGTAATTAATTTCACCTTTGAAAATGCAGAAGTATTACTAAATGTAAGGCTAGATTTTCAGGAATTACAGTAGCATTCCTAACTGTCGGTAATATGGTCAGTGATTACAGTTTATCCCAACTCTCAGTGGCAGTTCAGAGTGACTTCTTTTATATCCAAGACAGGATATAAAAACTGCAAAGTGAACATTTAAAAGTATAAGGGAATCTGAACCAATAGAAAATAAATATAATGTAATTTTCAGTATATTAATTGTTCCTTAAATGTTAATGTGGCGATTCATTAATCTGGGGAGAGGAAGTGTTACCAGTCGAGGCAGTGTAAACCTTAGCAATAAACACTCTGCTTTGTCCTGTCTATCCATGAAGAGGGCTGCCTTGGAAGCCTGCCACAAAGGCTGGGGAGTCAGTGTGATAGTCGGAGTGGCTGCTGCTGGCCAGGAGATCTCCACACGGCCATTCCAGCTAGTAACTGGGCGGACATGGAAAGGGACTGCATTTGGAGGTAACTCTTGCTATGGGAATAAAAATAATTTACTCTGGGCTAAAACTGGGAACAACACCCCCCCTTGGTTTGGCTTGTGCAAGAAAAGTACTGTTGACAGGCTATTCACAGATGTTGTGTTGGCTTTTAAGATAAAGACTCTTAAAAATCTGTTATTCCTACAGACAGGGTACAGATTAACACATTGGTATGATATGTAACGTATTTTGAAGAGAGTATCTCTATATACTACTCACTACTAAAGGAGTGGGACTGGGAGACTGCTTTATCGTCAAGGGAAGGTTTGGTTTCTTTTGGTCTGGTGAAAGGACCCGGTCTTTGGGGAGATGGGAACTCACATCAGTATGTTTGTGTTGCTTAACCACTATAAGTAAATTGTGGGGCCAACATGACAGTGTGCTATGAAGACCTTTAAAATAAAAAGGGAACAAGTGCTTGATACACATTTTCTGCTGTCAACTCAAAACCACATTGAGTTTTTTTTGGGGGGGAATTCAGTAACTGCTGAAACTGATGGAAGTATTCAGACTTTGAATTATTACACTGCT
The DNA here is from genome assembly GCA_013397095.1 of Sterrhoptilus dennistouni. Classification (NCBI taxonomy): domain Eukaryota; kingdom Metazoa; phylum Chordata; class Aves; order Passeriformes; family Zosteropidae; genus Sterrhoptilus; species Sterrhoptilus dennistouni. The sequence continues at coordinate 1,756,415 of VWZU01019343.1, read as the reverse complement.
CTTTGTCCAAGCAATACAAACCTTACTGGGTTGGGTTATAAACATACGTAGAGGGCCTGACTGATATGCCTTCTGTATACTTTCCTAGGTAAGGGCTGTTTTTAATATCGAATGCTGGAACAACTAGTGAAAAATTCTTCATCAACATTTGTGTGTGTTTGGATAACACGTGCTTTTGCCAGGCCGCTGTGGGAGGGACAAACATCACTGTTCTCTTCTCTGTTCCTTTTCGTATTAATCATACAAGTGCCTGTGGAAGGGCTGTGTTTTTAATTTTCTGAGATGGATAGAAAAGGGAAAAAAACAAGGCATGTTTTCCTTCTTTCAGGCTGGAAGAGTGTAGACAGTGTACCAAAACTGGTGACTGAATACATGTCCAAAAAGATCAAGGTTGATGAATTTGTGACTCACACGTTGCCTTTTGACAAAATTAATGAGGCTTTTGAGCTGATGCATTCAGGAAAAAGGTAATGTTCACAATATTGAAAGGTACACAAGACACTTCTTGATCAGACACTGTCAAAGTATGGGTTCCCTGCCCACTGTCATGTTTTAAACAGGGAAGCTAAAGGGTAACATAGACCACATGCATTGATTCTGATATAAACGCACTCCTCTGAGCTTCCAGGCATGTGCCAAAACACAGTAAAAAGCAAGCAAGAGTGTACAAGAGAAATACACACAGATGTAAAGCTGATAAAGGGGACAGGTCAGTCTCAGGCTTTCACCAGTGCTAAAAGATTCTAACTTAGAGAAAGCAATGTAAAGAGACTGAAGATTACATATTCAGTAATATTTAGGTTCCTCTGCAGTTATGAGCATTATCTCCAGAAACCAGCATGGTCTTTGTATTTGATCTCGCTCTGTGTCTATCTATTGTATGTAACTTTGGGGGAAATACTAGCTCTATCTGCTTTAGCTCATATGGATTCTATTTTGGATAAATCAGTTGACTGTACTCGTTACAACTGAAAATACTGCGTCTTTGCAAATTTCATCCAGCAGTTGATCCCTGTCCCAGTTATAAACTTCAGTATCATTTCAGTGCTTTATTCATACATGAGCATGTCCTAGGAAACTAATAATTAAAGCTACCTAATATTTTCCAAACAGACAAAAGAGAGAATGCCTGTAAATATTACTGCTGACATCTACTTTGAAAAAGCATTCATTTGGAGTTTATTTTACCACAGGAGATAACAAGCATTATCCTGGATTTTTAGTAAATACTATAGGCATAAGCATGACTTCATTCTTGCAAAAGACAGAAACTAAAATATGTCTTAGCAATGAAGGGTGGGGGAGACAGGGGGAGAACATTTACTTCTTGGTAATTTTTTTTTCTTTTTTATTTTAAGCATTCGAGCTGTCCTAAAATTTTAGAGCCAAGTGTGGACCTTCTAATTGGCCAGCACCATACTAACTGCCTTTTTATAATGGAATTTTTGATAGAAGATTGAATCAAGCAACTGAAAACTCACTGGCACTAGGAAGACCATGTATTTTAGGGTGAGCATTCTTGGTATTTAATTAAAAAATTGTTAACCACTGAATAGCATTTCAGAATTAATCCTGATTATGGAACTTCTTTTTCTATACTCATTCTTCAAATTCAGTAGTGGCTAACTCAATCTACTTAATAAAAATCTATTTCTAAACCCAGCGTTGGAGTTATTTAGCATTAAGAGTGACTGTGATTGCTGTGTTTTACTTGTTTTCCTCTAGTGATTTTACAGTGCGTGTGTGACAGAGGAAGAGTACAACAAACAATGTGGGATTCACTGCACAAGGCAGAGCTAAGCACAGGGGTGAGAAGCAGCATGCAGTTGCTGCAACTGTGCTGAGAATGGCCAGAACTTGTCAAGTTTCTGCGGCTATTCTAGGACTACAGTGATTGTAGCATCCAGCTCAACCTTGAAGCCAAAGGTAGAGCAGAGAGTTTGGTGTCCAGGGGTACCCATGTTCACTGGGGTGGTCCATGTTCTGCCTTATTTCTCACTGGTCTCTTTGGCAGGCCTCTTGTAAAGATCGTGGCACAAACTCTTTTAGTCACTCGCTCTAGTAGTGTCCTCTAAGGATTCAGGACACTTGTCCCATTTCCTTAAATTTCCTTACTGGTAAATGAAAGAAACTTTGCAGCCAACACTGCAAAAACAGACAGTATGGCATTGTTGCCTCTAGTCAGAAATCTGATCATGCCATTGAAACAGGAAATAGTACTATTAGAGCAAGTCTGCTCTAGAGGGCTGCAGAGGAAGAGGAAAGAGCATTGTGTGATGATGGCTTCAGGATTTTTTGGGATTTTTTTTGTTGGAGGGGTTAAGCCTCAGTTTTGAAGTTGCAGGTTTTCTTAACTCTAGGTGAAGTGATCTGACTGGATAAGATTCTTTTTGTATTGAAACCTGGAATCAGTGCCTCACATCCAGGAAAACAGAGAAATAGCAGAAAACAGACTGCAAAGCAGAGGCCAGTTAAAAAAAAAGATAACATAGAAACTCAGTGTTTTTCAGTGTACCAAGGACACTGATTGAGAACTTTCATGTTTTAAAGAACCCTGGTCAAAACAATTTCTAATAGATAACACTGAATGCAAACAGTAATCTTATTAGAAGAAATTCCCTCTCACCACAAACAATTACTCCAAGCCACTGCTATACAACTGGGACAATTACATCTTTTCCATCTCTCATTAAAAAAATACCCTCTAAAGCATTCTGAAAATAGTTGAGGTACTGCATTTCTACTTCACTTCAGACAGTAAAGAATGAATGTGAATGCTGTAAGAATTCTATTTTGAACATCAGGAGGAAATAAAAATGTATTTGTACCAAGAAAGTGAGCCATTGAACCCAGCAATGAGGAGATTCTCGGTACCTTGTAGCTCCAGGAAGGCTGGCTGAACATCAGAAAATCTAGTAGAAAACTCACTCCATAATTACAAGATGGTATCGATAAAATACTAGCTAACCTGGTAAACCATCCCCCAGCTGGATCTAACAGATATAAAATACTTACACTGGAACAGCTGTTCCTCTATGCTGCACAGACTAGATCAAGACCACACAATCTTATCTGTACTACATTGTAACTTCAGAGAATCTGCAGCGTTTGTGGGAAACCGGTCTGTAATACCAACAAAACAATGTAGTGATACCAGAGCACTTGGTCAAAGACCTGCAGCTTCTTCCCAGCCTGAGGAGTTATGTCCCAGCCACTACTTTGTCCTGCAAAGCTTTTGATTGAATGGAGCATGTTTGAAATAGGGTTTTTTTGAAGCTGTTCAGCAAAGGGACTCAAAACCAAGAGCTTCTACTCCATTTTTGGTGATCAAGGTACAGTATTGAACAGCACCATCCTGACAATGGTAAGAACTTCAGTGGACAAAAATGTTCCACCAAATCACTGTGCATGAAATGTGCATGGCTCTGCTGGCTGTCATGTAAAACATGCAGGCTGGCCACTCTCCTTCTGCTGTTAATCTTACTCAACATGATCTACCAAACCTTTTCTCCTTAAATATTCACGTCAAGTTGCAGAAACAGTGTGAAGAATTTCCACACTGACTTACACAACAGTGAAAGGGAAATACATTAAGAGATTGATTCAGAACTAAGTGCAGGTAAAGTGTACACCATTGCTAAAAACGTCATTAAAAAGTAGATTTAAGTTGGGATCTTTTATTTAAGTGGATAGCAACTTACGTAAGGATCAAAAATAGTTAATTTCCACATTCCAGTCAGCACAAGCCTAGTACATCATGTTCAAGCAAAGACACACCTAGACAGGTGAAAAAATAGCTTTTCTCAATACTTTTATTAGTAAGTTTTGTTCTCAAGGCTGATGTGCCCTCTTATGTTGAAAGATCTGGTGTAGATGCTAACTAAGCTTTCCACTCATTTAAAAATACTGCAGTAGTATGAAGACGCTATAATGAGTGAGAAATCACAGTTACCGTGCTGTGATTTCAATTTAGAGGCAGAAATGCATAGCACCATAGATTACCTGCATTAAAAATGTGCTAAATTTGGTTGTATCAGTGCAACAACTAAGAGGTACCCAAATGGCACGTGTTTGGGTTTAAGGGTGAGTTTGAACTGAGTGCATGCATACCAGTGGGGCTTGCACTACTGCAAGCAAACCTGGATGTAATTGAAAATTCTATATCTGGGTTTGGATTACAAGACAAAAACGTTACTTCTGTTAAAAGCAGCTGCAACTTTTATTTCATAGACCAAAAATTAAGCCCCCCACCCCCGCATCATACACACACATAGAAAAGGCAAGACCATTGTAACCATTCAGGTGAAGGATATGGTGGGCAAACCTCCGGGACAGGCATCTCCTCAACACAGCTCACTCAGCACAGGTAATCCCACTCAAGTACTACAGTCTGTTTTGTTAAAAATCTCTACACACACACGCATACGCACGCACACGCGCTCTCTGTGCATCGTTTCAGGTCACTTTACTGCATAATTAAAACAAGACTAAAGGTAATGAAAACACTGCAGTGATACTCTTACAGCAACAGAGGTCTGAGGCACTCAGGGCAGAGAAGACATTTTCTGATAAATCTGGGAGTAGATGAGTCCAGTTCTGTGAAGCACTAACCTCTTTTCCCCACCTAAATTCTGCAGTGCCAGGGGGAGCCAAGGGTATGCAGCACCTCATGTGGCAACAAATTCACCAGACATATTGTAAGAGGTGTATTTTATGCCCATGATTGTATGATTTAATGTCTGTGTTGGTTTAAGTATTCCTTGCTTTACAGTGGTGTAAGACAAAGTCTACAATGGAGTCTGAAAAATTTGTCATTACAATTCAAAAGAAAAAATAAATTTCCTCAGCAGAGACACCAAAGATAATGGAAAGGAAATGGGTATGGGAAAAGAAAAAGTAGCGAGAAGAGAGACTTAATCAATCCACACCTTAACATAACCATTTCCAGCTCACCATGACCCATTAACAAAATCTAAAGGGGTATATATACCAACACTGCCCACTCTATACCCTGTCTGAGGAAAAAAGATCAGTGTTCATAGCTGCCCCCCTAAGACTTTCCAAAAGCCTGAAACTCACTCAACAGAGGAGGAAGAAAATGACCCGTTTAAAAATTACCAAAAGAAAATGAATACAGTGTTGAACGTGTTTCATTTTCACACACTCAGACTTGTTTTGAGATACTTCACTGTAAGTCTTGCAAATCCAATCCCCCAGAGCTACTGTGGATGTACTTTTAAAAAATGCCCCACAGTTAACACATGTAGGGATCCCATGAATCATGGGATCTTTTTGGTTCTTATTTCATTCCTTTACCTAGGCAAGTCTGATACATCAGCTTCACTAAGCTTTTTGTGCAGGAGGCTGCCTGCAAGTAACGCTTTGCCAAAAAGCAGCTTATTCCAGGGAGCTGCATTTAAGATAGACTTTGTTAACTTCCCATCCTATCAAATCTCCAGCAAGAGGAACAAGTCCTGCCATTAACACAGTGTGCCACCAACAGTGGCAATCACCACAGAAGCCACCAGGAGAGAGATGGGGGCAGAATTAAAGGTAGCCTGCTCTTGTACGTGCGTGTCTTTCTCCCTTCTGCCCCCTTCTCAACTGATAAACAAACAAGGCCCAGAATAGTATCTGCAGAAGCAAGAGCAAGTCTTTGGAATAAGAAATGCTTAAAATCTCAGGTGCCACTCACAAACCAAGAGTGACAGGGCACACTGAAATGGTGAAAAAAACCTGGATGCCAAAATATCAAGTCCCAGTGGGAAAGCTTACCCACATTTTTTTAGCTAATATCATGGCAGCAACAGAAGCAATTGTGGGTCTAATTGGAAGAAAGGTGCTAAAGAGATAATTGAAGAAAAAAAGAAAGTACAGCGTGAGTGTTGTAGGTAGGAGGAGAGCAGGAAATTCTTTTAATTCTTCTCTGCTTTTGCAGACATTGGGTCAGGTTCTTTGAGATATTCCCCTTATCTACAATCACTGAGAACAAAGTAAACAGTGAAATCTTTCTATTCTGTACTCTTAAAAAAATGCATAGTACAGGGGCAAAAAATATATGCATTTCTTGTTCTGCTGCACCTGCTCAGTGTGGACTATCACTGGGTCATGAAGTGGGGGCGAATGCTGTCCAGGCGCCGCGTCAGGATCTCGCAGCCCGTGTCCGTGACCAGCAGCGTGTGTTCAAACTGTGCCGAGCGCTTCCCGTCCCTCGTCACCGCAGTCCAGCCGTCGGGCCAGGTCTCGTCCTGCCAGCCACCTGAAAACAGAAAGCATCACATCCTGCCAGTTCTTAAATAACAGGTATCAGTCCCCCAAAGAGAAATTAAAATCTATCAGCTCTACAGGATAGAACCAGCATCCTGTTCCATCACTACTTAAGAGCAAACAAGAGTAACCATTTTACCCTACTGCTAAATTGCTCACCTTCACAGATCATTGGTTCAATTGTGAATACATGACCTGGCTTCATGACTCCAACAGCCTTGTTTTCTGCAATAAAATAAACACTCAAGTTAGAAAAAAGAATACCATCTTAGTAAAGGAATGAATACCTGTCCTAACAGACTACAACAGAAACACAGTAAAGTCAGAAAAGCCCTTCTGAGATGATCTGTTCACTTCTCTCCATTTTTACGTATACATAAAGATCTCCCTGAATTCTTTCCTTCTCTCCATCCACCAACACTGTAATACTTAAGCAGTTTAAAATTAATTGCTGTCTTTCTCTCCAACTGTAATTTCAACTCTAGTTATAAAAACACTGAACAAATAAAACACAGGAATTTCTGCACACTTCTATAATGGAAAATCATAATTAAAAAACAACAGAAGTAAGAAGCACTTAAGATATTCAGAAAAGGCTTGGAATCTCTTTATTTTTTGCATACAGCCATTAGCTTCAATAAATTGTCAGAATGTGACAGTGGTTAAGTAATCCCATGATTCCATTTATGAAAGACTGCCCCCTAATTACCCTGGATAACAGGATCGTAAGTAGTGTCAGAGTGACAGTGCTGTGTTCATTAGCTAACATAAAACAGCAGAGCATGTCGAGCCATCCAGGACAATAACAGAACTTTTTCATGTTAAACGCATCAAAAATGCTTATGTGGAGGCACATGAACAGATGGACAGCATGACTCCAGGAGTGCAGTTTGACCGGAGAAAGGCTTCAGCCCATTCCTTCTGCCCTGTTTCACCTGGAGAGACTGCACAGCTCAGATGTAACTGAGCCTGAGAGCTCGTACTCAGAACTGCACAGGAATCATTAGCACTCAGCTACTTTGCTGCTGTGGACAATCTGCATTCATTTTACATGCCCCCATCTAACTTTCATTGCATAAATTTATTACACTGCCTGAAACACCTAGAGGCTTTAAAAATCTCAGACATCAAGCTGCCACAACAGCAACGGAACATTTTTCTTAGAAAATAGGCTTTTTGCTTTTCAAACTCCTTTCACAGTAGGCTAGAAATAAGCAGCAGCATTCTTTTTCCTCCAAAAGGCTTTAAGTCCCTCAGATCTTTCCTCTTTGCTTTTGCTTTGACTCTGTATTTAAAAATACTACAAAAAAACCACTGATCATCTTTCTTTCTGGGAACAGACAGAAAGAAAAAAAAATGTTCAAAGTTCCAAATAGCCAGGAAAGATAAAAATTTCCTTTGTCTTGGATTGGATTTTAATTGGTCTAAAAAGCTCTCCAAAGAATCCATATTTTCTTCATTTTACACAACAAAAAGTACCTACCAGGAATTGATACCCTTTTACCCTGCAATTAATAGATTTTCTCTGTTGTCAGAAAAAATAACTTAGGGAAATGATGACATGAAAAGTCAGGAATTGCTAGACTATATTCTGTAAGCATAACATGTGTTAAAACTCATTGGAAGGTGCAGGCACCTGTCAGGTCTGAGGAAATAAGTGTCCTATTATCAGGGCAGCTTTAGAGCTGCAGTGAGTGTGAACTGTTCATCACTGCTTCATGATGTTTACTCTGCCCTTAGTTGTCCACTGGCACTTAACCTTCTGTCCTTTCCCTCTGTGATGTTGTTTCTTAGTCTTGCTGGAAAAACTGTTATGGGGCCATGGAGATTTCCAAGAACTACCACTACTGGGGGAATGTTCATTCCTCCTCTGCCACACACTAGGATGAAGTTTACAGAAATACCAAATCACAACACTCAAATGAAGAAAAGTGAAAGAAACAGGATCCAGATTCAGGCACAACACACAACTATACTATTCAAAGAGCTTTTTATTTGCATCTGTAAATGGCAGTAAGGTTTTGGTTAGAACTTCTAAGGAGAGAAACATTTGCCAGTTCTTGTCAGACAAGAATGACTAAGGGAATTCAGCTGGGAATTCAGGAAAAAACTTTGAGCACTAACCCAGAACTGATGAGAACCATTAGTGAACACTAACCATTAGTGCAGGCAGATGATGCAAGCACAGGTTCATAAAGTATGCTACAGTACAGAGTTTAAAAAAATACATTTTTAAAGTGGCAAAATGCTGACTTGATGGTGCAAGTAAATTTGGTGCATTCACTGCAAATCACTTCTTGTCTACAGGGACAGCACAAAGGGAACAAATACTCACTGGCATAATGGGGCACATTAGGAGCTGTATGGAAAAGTTTATGGATTCCATGCCCACAGTAGCTCCGAACCACTGAAAATCCATTTGCTTGAGCGTGTTTCTGAATTATGTTCCCCAGTTCTCTGTATCGAACACCAGGTTTTACTGCAAAATTAAAGAGATACAGAAGGAATTTTAGAGAGCTTTCTTTCGACACAACTAACCATCAAACACCATCTCTGTAGCACTCACGACTTGTGTGTCCATCTGTTCCAGTATGCAGCTTCCTATGACCGCTTAATCCACTGAGTATGTGTGTGCAATAACATGTACCATATTAAAAAAACTCAAGAGAGACAGAAGAAAATGCCTTTTTCTACAAGAATGCTACTTCCTTCCTTCCAGAGATGCAAGTGCTCACATTAAAAGGATGTTGAAGTTTGAAATTAAAAATAAAGGACTTTCAAAGTACTTGGTGAGCTCTCACACCCTGAGCTGCAGTGCTTCTTGCAATGAATGCATAAACTATATTTTAATATACAATTATCCCTCTGTTGTGTGAAAAATGCACACAAAGGACAGATATTTAGAAAAATAAAGAGGAAATGGTTATCTCTACTCTTAGACGAGATTCTCACTGACCATGCTACAGCAAATAAAGATGTTCATATTCAGCTTTAACTTTTTTTTGACAATCCCTGTAGGAAGCCTTACAAGTTAAAAAGAGTTTGAAACACATGAAAATGGTGTGAGAAATTCACTTTGAGTACTTGGACAAGAGAGTAACAATACCATAAAAGCAACAATGTTTTGTCATTCAGCTAATGAAGATTCATTCTAAAAACAACCTTGAGCTCTCCTTAAAACAAAATATCAAGCTTTCCCAAGACTATTCCAAACTCCCTGAATATTTGCTGTTCCTTCCAGAGCCAGATGCATGGTTGTGTGGAGTTATCTTAAGCAGAGTTCAGATAAAGGTAAAACTTTATGTGAAGCAACCGTTTAGTTCAATTCCCTGCTAATATAAGTGACTACAACTGGAACCCCTAAGCTGAATTTACAGAAAGTAACAACAAACTTACATTACTGGAATATACATGCTTCTCCAAAAATTAAAAAAGGACATGGTGAGGAAGAAATTTATCTGTTGTGTTTGTGCTAAATAGCTGTGAAGTATGGGCCTGACAGCACGTGCAACTCCTTTCAATGGAGCAAGGAGCCTTCTACTCCTCTCTCATACAGCTCTCCCAGGTAGAGCTCTGCTGGTCCAACACCAAGACACTAAGATGATTAAAGAGGGGAGATGTGACCCCTTTTAACAGCTGAGACACTTGCTGCCAGAATTCCTAATCACATGCAATGTGTAAAACCCTTTAAAACACGTTACAGTATCTAAAAAATCAGTTAAAAAGACTTACAGTGCGATTTTTAATCTCATTGTAATGAATGCAGGGAAAATTCTGTCACAGTTTCCACATCAAAGCCAGGATACAAAGCATAGACAGAAAGAAAAAAAAATTTTGCTACAAAAACGTACAGGACCGAAGATACACACCGTTCTGGTTTACCTCTGAGAAACAAAGTGGTCATTTCAGAACAGTAATCCCACATAAAGAGGTAATCTCTATTCTTCACAGCTCAACCTGGCAGTATTTTCTTGATCACACAACAGATACACAAGACATCAATCCTATGGATTTTTGTCTTTTCAGCTGGACTAGCTATCTCCAAATTATTAACCCAAATTATGTTAATTTTAATTTCTTTTATTTACATTTACTTTTGGTTAAATGCAAGTTTAAAGCCTTACTATATGGCACCTTAAACTTCAATCTGTAGAGGCCATGAAATTATTAAATTATAATGGGGATTTTAAGAAGCTGCAGGGTATAAAAGATATAGATGGTACAAGTATTTCCAGGAGAAATTTTTTTTTCTGAAGTTGAATATAACATTCTGCAGCTACCTTTCTCTCTCATTCTATGTCTCAATGCAGCTGTCCTGACTGTTAACTGAGCAAGATAATTAAAATTCTGTATGTACTCGAGGATATGGATCTGTCTTCTCTGGCACACTCCCACAGAAAACCAAGAGGTCAAACTAGCTTTATGAAATAAACATCAGGTTTGGCAGGGCTGAAGAGATATGTTAAGGTGTTCCTACACAGTTTTACCTTACCAGTTCACTGTGCAACACCATACAAATTAAAAAATTAGGGTTCTCCAAAACATACTTTGCTTGTTACATTCTCTTAAGTTACTCAGATCAAGGATGTCTTACTCATCAATGGTCAAAAAAAGGCTGTTTCCATGTCAATATCATCTGCAGATCAGCCCAGCATCAAATACATTTTCCTCACCAGCCCACATTTCAAAAGAAGTTGCAGCCACCACTCACCGAGCTGTGCCATTTCAAGGATCACTGCATTACACAACACCCATCATCAGCTGATGACAACACACCAGTGCTCCTGTGTGCTGCACCAGAAGTCACTCTGAGCAGTGGCAATACGAGTGGCAATGCTTCAGACATGTTTTACCTGCATCAATGGCTTGCATGAGGCACTCATAAGTTGTCTGGACAAGCCTCCTGGCACCCTCGTCCACGTCTCCAACATAAAAGGTCTCGTTCAGATCCCCGTGGTAGCCATTGCGATAGACGGTGATATCCACTGCAAACAACAGCACACATGGGAAATTAGCGCTCCATTCCCCACTTCCTGCCTCTCACTTTGGGAAAGAACCAACATGTACAAATGGGGGATTCTAACTGTGAAGTGATCACTTCACAAGAATTCCATATGAAGACTCTTCCAGCAGAATCAATTATTTCACGCTTATCCTGTAGATTCTATATAACAATTTATAAGTTAGTGTTTCACTGAAGAACAGTCTGATTTAGTGAAATAAAAGGGGGAGGGAAAAAATCTCCCAACAATGCAACAGAGACACAGCAAGCTAGCATTGGTTTTTTAGGTAAATATAAAAATGGGACAGAGAAGCTCTTTGCTCCATGGTGATTTACCTGGCTAAAGTACTTTCTTAGAATTAATTCCAGCACTAATAGGGAAAAATTACACTTTAAAAGGTATATAATCATGGCTTTACATACCAAATTGTCTTGCTGTGGCAGAATGGGAACTTTTGTTTCTAAGTCTTTGTCAGTCAGGTAGTAGATCTAATAGGTGCTAGATCACCAAACTCACTAGAAGAGTTCTTGCTCTGCTGTTCATGAAGAAACCCAAATACTCTCACAGGTAAACAGCCATAAAGGAAACTAGTGCATAATTATACTTTAGGAATATCATACATGAGCTGCTGAGAGAGACCAATACAATCCTGATAGGAAGATGTGGGAAAACACACTTTGGTGTCAAAAACTAGACATCATTTGCTAGTACCTTCTTGATGGTATGTTCCTGTGGTTCAAAAAAACTGCTACAAAAACGTACAGGACCAAGCATGGCTTCCAGGCTAAAAAGTTTCAAATAAAGGAAAAGATGGACACTTCCTTTTAATGGTTCATTAGGTATGTTCCCTCCAAGGTACCTTTTCTTTCCCTCTTTGTAACTTGTTTTGGTCCTCCTTTTCAAGAGGCTTTTGAGCCACTACCTTACAGAAAGGAAGCCCAGTTCTTTCTCATCGTAACAAAGCAGAAGGCTCCCAGCTTGATCAAATGCAGGAATGCGGACAAAGGTATGACCTCTTACAGAAGGTGTTCTCTAGGGCAGAGGTACAGCCTTGGCATGCAAACAGCAGAGAGGTAAGGCACCATTGTAGGTGAAGCCAACCATGCTGATTAGAAGGCTGGAGCACCTCTTCAGTTAGAAAAAGCTCAGAGAATTCAGATTGTTCAGCCTGGAAAAGAAAAGGCTTGGAAGTGTCTTAATTATGGCTTTCCAGCACCTGAAAGGAGCCAAGAAGAAAAATGGAGAGGAGCTTTTACAAGAGCACGTAGGCACAGGACGAGGAATGGATTCAAACTGAAAGAGAGCAGGTCTAGATTGGATACTGAACAAAAATTCTTTACTGTGAGTGTGGTGGGGCACTGGAACAGGTTGCCCAGAGAAATTGTGGATGCCCCATCCCTGGAAATGCTTAAGGCCAGGCTGGATGGGGCTTTGAGCTACCTGGTTTATATTGAAAATGTCCCTGCCCACAGCACAAGGGTTGAAGCCAAATGATCTTTAAGGTCCCGTTCAACCCAAACCATGATTCCATGAGCTGGGCTTCTTAAACTGGACTCCAAAAACGCCAGAATAGCTGGCAATAATAGAGAGCTGCGCAAAAAAGCTAAAGGCACTTTAGCATACATTGTTACAACTACCCTACAAGCTCAGAGCTTTCAACCAGACCACACCTTACCTAGACAGGGGCAGCAATCACCAGACTTGTTCTGAAAAGGCTGATACCCACAGCACTGAGGTGTAGACTTAGTAGCTATTATTTCCAGCTAGTATGTATCAAATATCTGATAATCTAAAAAATTACAACCTGCTTCTAAAGGCAGGTCAAACCTTAGCATATGCTGTGTATTTATTTACAGGCAAGAAAAAAGCAAACCAATGCAATAAACAAAGGTGCAAATATTTGTACAAAAAGGCATCATTAATTTTTACTGCCAAACCAAGAAGAAATGGAAGTTAAAACAAGATACGGTCAAATAATTTAAAAAAGTATCTCTCACCACCCAAGAAGGCCTAAGTACCTTGAGTACCAAGAACAAAAAGCAGCTGGTATTCTCAGGCTGTGACATGCTCAAAAAAAGGTAACATGCACCTATATAATGCCTCCACATTACGACCCCTTACAATCACCATAATCATCATGAGCATAGCAAAACTGGAAGAATCTAGAGCCATCTAATCAAGAATTCACACAAAACTAATCCAGTTGAATAATTCAATATACATTTTATTCATTATATATGCACACAGTCTGGAACACCTAGAATCTAGCCCACAGCTGGAATACTCGGGCACGATACTAATGTACAGATCAGGGCAGAAGAATTATAAAGCTTTTAAAGTGGACTGAACTTTTGAAATAATTTTATTTAATTAATTAATTCATTAATTATTTTATTAAATTAATTCATTAATTAAGTATGTAAAGAGCAGAGGTAAATGAGAACAACCTAAATGGTAACTGAGAACAAAAGCCTCTCTTAAGAAGCTATTCAAATGATGCTGCCTGCTTCTGAAACCTCACCTTACAGCAGGGTTTAACTGCACAGAACGTACAATTGTTGAAGGTTAATTTTCACAGCACTTACCATTAACAATATCCCCCTCCTGCAATGGCCTCCTGTCAGGAATTCCATGACAGATCACTTCATTCACTGACGTACAACACGACTTGGGAAAATTATAATAATTCAAAGGGGAAGGATAACAATTCCTCGCAATACAAGCCTAAATGGAGAAGATACAATTTACACCAATAAGTTTTGAACAAACAAAAAACACAGAAGAAAACATGTGCAACAGCTTTACAGTAAGAATGACAGGCTGAAAAGCAGTGACTCTTGAAAAGAAGGTTCTTCAAGCATTTCTTGGGAGTGTTTTCATTAAGCCTTGCATTTCTTACCAGGAAGAAATTAAAGCTACTTTAATTTTGTTTCCACAAATTTTCATGTTTGACTGTGAATGCTGAGATATTCAGGTTTGAAACAATGCATGGCAAGATTTATTCAGTTTTAAAAAGTCATTTTCAATTACCGCTTTTAAGCACCCAGTCCAAGATGTCTGCAAGACATGCAAGCTAAACAAAATAATATTTAGCACTATTCTTCCCCCCAGCTTTAAAATCTTAAACTGCTTCCCTTGCACTCTAATAACCTTTTTATATTTTTGCAAAACTGACACATTTCATATACACTTACACATACATACACACACATACTTTGTGACATACTGAGCAAAGTACTGAAAAAAATACTGTGTTAACTTTTTTTTTAAATAATATTAAAAAATAATGCTGTTTTTAAAACTGCAAAACATCAGTTAGGGATATCAGTCAGTATCAACAACCTGCCAAAGTTTCCATAAACTGCCGAGGAGGGTAACTCCATGTTAACTACTAGCTGTTTATATTAGACATTATCCCTAAGCAAGTAGTTTGGTGTTTAGTGCAGTTCAACAGAAGTCTCCAGCCTAATGGAAGCAGACAATCTTGGCTCAACAGCTGCAGATGCAGATAAAAAGAAAGCTCTCTAACAAACTTAACTATACCAAAATTATTTCCTTTCCCACAATGCACAGAAGTAGCCTCAAGTACCAGATTACATGACTCATAGAAAAGATGGCAAAGAAAAAAATTACACAATTCAAATATCTATGGAAAGTTAAGGCAGGAAGATTCTTGAGCGTGTTTTTTAAACACTTCACTGGACTGTGGCTTTATTTTGTCAGACTGCATCAAACATCTCGTTCCAGTTCTCTCTGAGGCACCTCAGTTCTTAAATAATTTAACTTTCTCCTCTATATGTCTTAACCAACCACAGAGAGTACAGGAAGTCCACGGCCTACATATGATGTTCTTTATATAATGGTATCCATGGAGCAAAAAGGGTTTAGAAGAAAGAAAATAATATGATGTTAAGTGAGAAAGCAAGTGAAGAAATTTAGAAGAAATCTGAAGCCAGAAATATGGAAGCAGTTGATACAGAAAGAGGCCCAGGAGTTTCTGAATCACTTTAAACCTACCATTGCACTGTAGAACACTTCTGCCATCTGCACTACCCACCAGCTTCCAACTGGGAAACAGTTTGAAATAAAGAAATGGAATTCATGCAACAAAGAAAACCACACAAAAATAATTTAACACTTATAAACACCAGAAGAATAATAAACTAATCTTACTAAATGGACAGCATGATCGATTTCTTCAGTAGTTACTCCTGGTTTCACCATCATGGCAGCAACATCCAATACTTCTCTAGCAAGCTGCAAATGAAACAATTTGAAATTTAAAATAGATTTAAAATTGATCTCTTCACTTAATTTAAGTAGATTTAAAATAGGCAAGGACTACTCTCTACAAGATTCTTAACCTATTTTCGACAACTGCCCTGAGATCACCAGGAAAGCTGTGTGGAGCTGGGCTCTAGAAAGACTTTGAGATGTCTCCAGGCCATGTACTCAGCCACCTCTGTGAGAGCTGAAAATATTCCAATTAAGGTTTGAACCACATTTTCCTTGAATGCATAATCTTAAATCGGATTACCTAAACACATTTCAAAGTCTGACTTTATGCACAAGGAAGTGGTTACAATTGAACAGCTCTTTTTCCAAAATTGTTAGGAATGGGGCTTTGTTTTGCTTTTTAGTTTTTACCTAGTACCAATTCCAGGAGAGGAAGAATTCTCATTTTATGCACTATAAAACATACTCTTAACAGTAACAATGTGTCAGGCACAGACTGTCTTACTACTAATAACAAATGCAGGAAACAGATAGAAGTCACCCTTCTGCTTGCAAAATACTTTACTTGGAATTGGGGTCACAAGAAGAGAAAAAGCCAGAAAATATTTAGCTTCCCAAACTATTTTTCAGTGCTCTAACTGGTTTGAAACTTTGTACTCCCAAATGCGCTGTAACAAAGTAGTAAAATCATTATAGACTTTTAAAGAATATAAAGGCTCCTTGTGTAAGAAAAATCAAAAGCCCCTTACCCTACACACTACTCGCATCCCTTCTATATCCTCGGGTGACAGTATTTTTATTTGAGAGGTTCCTTTTAAAGCTTGCTCTGATTCAGACATTCCTGAAAAGAAAAAAGGGAGAAGATTCAAAAAAGAAAGAAAAAACCCCATGTTATATAGGGTGATGATTGTTACACATATCCAATCCAGGAACTTCCTTATCTTACCAAGAGGAATAGAGGTAGACTTTCTCACTATAGCCTAAAGTAAGAAACTCACCAAGCCATAATATTATCAACATTATTCAGATTAATTTGAATTCATAAGCCTTCCACAATACCATAATGCCCCATGTGCTCAGGAAGCCCATTCACTTACTGCATAAAACCATCATGTCCACTTAGTCAAAACACAACCTTAAATATGAGGTTTACAAGGAAGTGATTTTATTCATAAAAAAGCATTTTTCAGCTGCTCTTAGAAAATAATTAGTGAAAATTACATTCTAAAACAGTCATGAAGAGTTATATGAGCTTGAGAATATATCTGTTTACAATACTGCAATAATCAGCTGACAAAAACATGTAAATTCTCCCTACCAAATTCTGTGGAATCTCAACTTTATATATGAGCAACTCCCTAAAATCCAGTATTTTGTATTGTTTTATTATTTACACTCTTTAAAAAATAACTATGGAACATCTTAAGATTAAAAAATAATGCTAACAGATTTTATAGCAGCCTTTAAGGGAAATGCAAAGCTCCAATAATGGTATAAAAAGGGGAAAATACCAAAACAATCCAGTAAGTGAGTAATTTTGAATGCATTCCCTTTCTGTCCAAAAACAGCTGAAACTCATACACCAGTTTTCTCTTGGGGGATGCATAGTGCAAGGTTTTCTTGGTTTTGTTATAAAACAATACATTTTCAACAGATACACTGATGCCACAGAGAACGGTCTAGAAGAATTCATCTATGACAGTCAACTGATTGCTGTTTGTTATCAAATTAACAATAGGGCTAGGACTTGTATGAGATAAAAAAAACCCAAACAAAATTAACTAACTCTTAATTTCCTGTACACTTTTGAAAGACAACCCATTACAAACTTCTCACTTCCAAAAAACACTTGCAACCATGATTTTTTAAAAATCAGGAAGTTACTGTGGGAAAGAAGTAAAGTGAGAACAGATGAAAGAGGTTCCCTCCTCCAGTATCTCCTTGATGCTTTAAAAGGCTTTTTCAATGGAAAGTAAAATAGAGAGCAAACATAACACCCATAATTGTGACTTGTTCAATGTTACCTAGTGGGTGATCAGCATAATCCGGTCTCTGAATGTAACTTGGCACAGGTCTTGTTGGCGTCTAAATAAATCACAGGCAAAAGTGGTTAGGTTGCAAGAACAATTATTAGAGTCCCAAAAACAGAGTCACACAGCAAAATTAAATACAATATGAAATATTTCATGTGAAATATAGCTAAGCCCATTTAGAAAAAGTTGCAAAGTATGTAAACACTCCAAAAGTTCCAAGTTCCATTCCCAAACATTTTGTTGTTAATCTCTATTGCTATCATATTATACAACTTTTAATAGCCAACTGCACAGCTTTGTAAAAAATCAAATTTTTATTGTCAAGTGAATCACACTGGTTTCATAATGTATTATGCCTTATTGTAGTGGTTTTTTCTGCTGCTTTCCAGACTGCAAGTGCACTGGTTCCAAATACATCCCTCTTCTCTTTAGCAAGATTGCTACTTCTGATCATCACCTTAGTCAAAATCTCTAATTTCATTTACATCAGCCTCACAGCAGTCACAAGACAAAAAAGCCAATGTTCAGAGATAACACAACTAAATTACTTAGGCAGTGAAATATCTCAAACACCTTTTTCTCCAACAACACTAACAAACACACATGGGCTCAGGCTCTCCTAATCTGCTCTCTAATGAGCCTGTAACAGATGGAGAAGACTACAGAGAGGATGCCACTGGGGCAGCTTTTCTAGCACAGGCCAATTAGAAAAGACAAATGTAAAGAAAATGCCATTATTACTGTAAAAAAAGCTCCAGTTTACTCCACATATAAACTTGTACCAATTTTAAAATACAGTTATGTCTGTGTATATATATATATACATATATACACACACAGTTATATGTTATCATCTTCTAAACCCACCTTTCACAACCAAAGATCTTACTGACCTCTGTTGTTTTTCCACTATTCCAGTGCTGGAGATTACTGTAACCTCTGTTCTTTCAGCTGTTCACCAGTTCACTCACCAGGTTATTCTAAACCACTTACATAATATAATATAAAACCATTTATTTAAATTCTAAATTAACTCACCTGAGCTTTTCAGAAACAGACTGCTCCATAACCAGTGAGGACAACAAACAGCTAGGAGACATCATCTGAACTAGCAGTGGCTTTTTTGCAGAATAAATGTCACAGTGTACATCCAAAAGGTATGAGTTTAAGCCTGATGCTCACAGGCACTCCCTTAATTATAAATATACCAAGAGATAGAACAAGTTAAACTAAAATGAACCACGACAAGGACAGCCATGCATGTCCTTGACATCAGGCTCAGACCAAGAAGCTCTCCTCTCTCAGCTAAAAAAACCATGGGAGGTCATCAGGTCAGGAATAGTCCATTAGTTGCTACAGACTGTAGCAGTGCTGGAGTAGGGTGGCACCTCTTGCTTACCAGTGGATAGTGTGGCCTGAGTTTCCCAGTGTATCGATAACCAGACCAGGGATTTGTGTTAACGTCGCCTTCCAGGCTCCAGGAGGAAACTTCGCGCTTAGCTTTTTCATCTTCTGAAAAGACAAGAAAAAAGGGGGGGAAAAAGTTGCAGCAGAAAAAGCTGTCCTACTAAGAACGAGAACTGTGGGGTCTAGAAAGTGACTTAGAAGTGTCTAAGTCTAGACCTGACCCTGTCTGGCATTTTATATACTGATACATGAAAGTGTAAATAGCAGTTATCATTTTGTATCATCCATTCCAAATTCACATTCTTCCTACCCTATTCAATAGCAAACTGGGGAATGTCAGGACTGAATGCACAAAGGAAGTGTAGCAATTAAGTTGTTCTTCATTTGTAGTTTTATAACACAGTGCTTGTTTTCATACCCAGGAAAAAGCCTGTTTCTACAGAGGCACTCACTATCTCTTCAATTAACACCCTTGCACTACAGATGAACATTCCTTTCTTGTGATGTCCCTTAGCATCCAGTGACTGAAATGACCTGAGGTGGGAAGGAGGCCATCCAAAGGTGAAAGGGAGGCCATCCAACTGTCAGGCTCAACACATGGAGGCTGCTACCCCTCCAGAGCTGATGAAGAGAGTGCTGGTCCTGCCACTTCTGCAGTTCAGGACAAGCAGTGCTTAAACCTTAGAAGATGGGCCCAAACTGCTGGAGCTTCCCAGCTCTCTGAACCTTGTGAAATTCATGTCTGGCCTGGCCCAGTGACTGACTTCATTCACAAATAACACACTGCTATGAAGGCAAATTGAAAGTGTTTACATAAAGGATTGAAACAAGCAGATCCTGAGTAATACCAAAAGGAGAAGTATTTACTCAGAAAGAGAAGGCAAGGGTTAAGAAAGAGACAGGAATAACTTGTTTGTTTTCTCATTTTATATCTCAGAAGAATGAAGAGGTAGCAAAAGGTCTGCCATTGCAACCCCTAACATCAACTCCTCAGAGCCTCTGTGGCTGCCATCTGAGCTATCTGCTCAAATGAGATTCAGTTCAGATGAAACTGAGAAATATCAACTTAAATGTCCAAAGCTTTTCATATTCACGCAAATTAATAGGATACTGAATGCAAGTGTGAACTATTAGATCCCTACCCTGTGAAGGCAGAATGAAGGAAGCCATTTGTAACTGTCTGTACTACTCCAACCTATTTACCATTCAACATTTATCACGGAAAAAGACGCTCTATTGGGTTTTAGGAAAGAAGGTCAATTATTTGAGGATGTGAGTTTCTGCCATATCACTTTTTAATCCTACCTCCCTTTTTAGCAGAGCTTAATGAAGATAGGCAGGGTGGTGGCAGGGAGGAACCAAAGGGGCAGAACTGAGGTTGCTCTCTTCTGTTTGGTTTTAAACTCATGAGTTATTTTCACTACTCAGATAAGGTACAATCTACCAGTCTCCTAGCATGTCTGTGCCAGGGCTACCAGCTGTCACTAAGGCACACAGATAACTCTTACTACCTTGAACTGAAGTCAGCAAAATCCTAGCTATGATACATCCTCTATCAGTGGCTGCACCATGCACACAACCTTTTTCCCCAAAATGTACAGAACAGCCGTACTCTGACTCACTTGTGTTCCAGCA
The DNA here is from genome assembly GCA_013397095.1 of Sterrhoptilus dennistouni. Taxonomy (NCBI): domain Eukaryota; kingdom Metazoa; phylum Chordata; class Aves; order Passeriformes; family Zosteropidae; genus Sterrhoptilus; species Sterrhoptilus dennistouni. The sequence goes on along the minus strand of VWZU01019343.1, from coordinate 1,735,834 downwards.
AGTGTCTAATCACAAAGACTTTGCAAGAACGTTTCCCACTGCACTGCCTTTGACTGCAATAGACATCAAAATGCTATGAAGGAATACTACCTTACAATAGTGATTTATTATTCTCCTTGCCCTTTATTTCAGCACCCCTCTTTCTGTGTTCAGATACCTGGCAATGTAGCTCAAGCAGTAATTCATGCAAATAGAAAAGTGAACAGAAACAAACTTCTGTGAACCTCTGCCTCCAAAATTTACACAGTACTTAGATTGTCCAGAACTGGACAAAATTTCAGATATGAATCATCCAGTCCCAGGCATCTTGGAAAACAACCCAATACCATTCTGAGACAGAGAAGCACAGAGAAGCTGAGGTTGGAAGGGAGATCTGGAGGTCATCTGGTCCAATCCCCAGCTCAAGCAAGGTCACCTGGAGCTCACTGCACAGGACAAAACCAATTCAAAGCAATATGAAAATGCATTTTAAAAAGTAATGTACTTACTTGCTTTCTTGTGTAATAATTTGTGAGTGGCCCAGCTTCCCTTAAAGCATTCCTAGAATTGCAAACAAAATGTATAAATACATGTTTTAAGCCGTATTTACACAGACAGATATGCCAATCTGACAAAATAGAAAAGCAAATGTATTTTTAAAGTAAACTGGAAGACAGTTTTTATTAACCCTTATAGCAATATGCAGTAAATGCTAGTGCAACTGCTAGTCTTAGCAATAGAAAATATTACATTCAAAACTTTACAAACCAGAATAGGCAGAAAAAGCACAGCCAAACAGACAACACCCATGGCAGTGAAATACACTGATATAATCCGATACATTATTGACCCCTTATCATTTTAATGAGTAACTAAACACCATGGTGGCTGCAGGTTGGCTGAAACAGAGTCTCTCTCTGTACCTGATCTTCCAGCACTGCAGTGAGCAGCAAGGTCCTCCCTTGACTCCTACAAGAAGCCATCCCCTCCTGCTAATTGCATCCCTTCTGCCTCCTGCTCCAGCACAGGAAAGCAACAGACACCAATTAGCACAACCACAGGGGAACTAATGAAGTAGACTGAAGGGCGGAAATGAAGGCTACTGAACGAAAATAGGATATTGAAAAAAAAGTATTGCGAAAGTTGAAATGGAAATCAAGGAAAGAGTGAGATTCTGGAGGAGTTTGGTCTTTTCTTCCCAAGCACAAATAGAGCAGTTCATGCCACGAACAAAGAATCAGGAAAGGGGCAGATGGAAATGGCTAGCAGCTGGAGAATAAAGAAGGACTAAGATGAAGAAAAGACATGAAAGAAAAGAAAAGAGATTTAAGTGGAAAATCCGAAGAAGGCAGCATTAAAGGCGATCCTTTAACGTGCTAATTAGCAAATTACTTGGGTTTGTAGCAGAAATTCTAAATCAATGGCTATGTGCACTCAAAACACCCATTACAAGACTGCTAATTCCAATCATTAACAATTACAACTGAATTTCTGAAGAAGAAGGCAGGAAGCAAACTGTTTTTCTTTTTAAGGAAAAACAATACTAATGCTGAATCATCACTGTAAAACTACCATCCAGAGCCAACAACTGATTCAGCCTAAAGTTTACAGCACACAACTAGTCCAAGACAACATATCTGCAAACTAAGCCCAGCCTGTAACATTCTACCTTGCTTCAGGGTTGCTCTTGAGCACTCTGAGCTGTCTGCTCCAGTTGAGCCATCTTCTCTCTCCTCCCTCACTAGTCTTGCAACTAGTAGTTACCAAAGTGCACCCAACAAACGCACAGTACACTAGTGCACAAGTACACCTACATTCAAAGAGCCCCTGATGTGTGTGTGCTGCTCCCCTCATGACCAGAACCAGTTGCTCAATGTGTTGTGTTACACATCAGGAGTGACTGCACTGCCAGGAGCTCTGAAACCAACACTTCAATGACGGAGAGAACGTCACTTCCACCAGCAGCCCATGGTTTTGTCACACTTATATAACCCACTGCACACACAGACCTTTGCACTGCACTGTTCTCTGCTGGGGAGCTGAGAGAAAAGGAACAGGTTTTAACTGAGGTCTGCTTTAGAGAAAATTAAAAAAAAAAAAAATCCAGAAATGCCATTTCAAGGACACTGGAAGCACCAGTATGTTCTTAATCCCCTTTCAAGCATGAGCTCTTTGTTCTGAAGCATAAGAAGGATTACACAACTAAGGACTCAGAGCAGCTACCAAATCTGCAAACCTTGAATCCACTTTTTTGAATATCAAGGAGTATTTGGGGAAGGAAGACATGCATCAGCTGTGGTAATTACTAATTGTAGTTCATCCTCTCCTTTCCCATGAATTTTGGGGAATGTTCTCCAATGCCCTTGCTTTGTCCTACACCAACAGCCTTTCCTCTTTGCTAGCCCACAAACAGGAAACACTGGGCAACACAGCACCAGGGACAGTACCATAACCTGAGAGGCTCCATTTTGGCTTTTTATTTCCTGCAGCTGTGGACAACCTAAGATGATTCTGCATAAGGCTGCCACATGCCTAAGTTTTGCCAAACATGTCTCCCAGATTTTACTTGCCCTCTGTCTCCAGAGGAGCAGTAGCTCTGCCAGAACTCCTGGGCACAGCTCCAAAGCTGCTGTACCCCAAGACAACCCAGACACGTGCATCATGTGCACATCCATCAACTGCAACAGGCACACACAGTAAGTCCAAAGCATTTTTGTGAGCAGGGGCTGTTACAAGTGCAATGTACATTAAATTAATCTCTCTGCCTTGGTCTGACATGTCTGGAAGGCACTCAAAGGATGTGCTGCACATCCACCTACAGCCCATCTATTTTGTGTAGGATCAGTCATACGCTTCCTGCGCGCACTGGACTCACCGCGTACATACAAATTATTTATATTCAACGACCTACTGTACAAGCACCACATTGCACATGACCGCAGAGCTCTGCCTTAGCAATTCCACATAAAAATATGGCAGCTGTCATCTCACAAGTTGGAGAATCACAGCCCTGGCAACAAAGCACTACCAAAGCAGCACTGCACATTGCAAACACCCTCACCTTCTACATCGCAGACTTCCCGACAAGCTACGGAAGAAACCTCCTCTTTCTCTCCATCTGGGCCACTTTCTGGAGTATTTTCTGGAGAAAATTATGCTTTTCACTGAACCTTCTCCTGAAATATCTACTTTAATCTTGCTATTACCACTCCTGTCTCTTAACAATTCTTCTGTGTTCCTATGCTCTATCCAGGTCAGGATAGAAAATTTTCAATGACTAAATAAACAAAATCCAGGGAAAAATACCCAGGGTGATTTTTTACTAATAAAATGAAGAAAATAAAGTGGGTTTTTTTCCAGATACAGTAAAAAAAGGAAGCATGTAACACTGCATGACTATATTTTAAAACATTAAATAGCTGCAGGGAGAAAGTACACAGGAACAATATGAATTTGGCTTCAAGTTTCTTGGAAGACTCCCCGGATTTCATTTCAAGCACTACATTATCCATTAGCATGCCTGATATTAATATCCCCACCCTTCTCACCTAAAGCATTTTTCTTTTTATTGCATGTGACTTTTACACCTCAATTAATACAGACATGGAAACACTGTACAAGAAGAGAGGTCAAATGTATGACAGAAAAGAAAGCAGAGGGGTAATCCTTGACTTGTTTTGAGCAATCCTGAGTACAACTATTCTATCAGTAAGAAAAATATAAATGTGTCTTCTAGACAGAGTGTCAACATATTGAAACCTTTAACAACATTTCTGGCTTCAAGACATTTTAAGCCAATTCCAGTGCTTTTGTGTTTAGAGACAAGTTCAATCCAATATTCAACAGAATATTCGAAAAGATAACTCAAGGCACAACCGGCAATACCATTTGGAAAGATACCTGTTGCATCCCCTTGTGGAAGCAGTGTTATTTCTGAATAACAGAAAATTATTTTTACTGTAAGGACTTATCCAGTGTCAACAGAATCATGCAGCATAGCAGGATTTGTTTTATAGTATGGTGCATTTTCACTATGAACACATGGCTCACTACCAAATACCTTGAGGGTTGTTTTTTTTTAATCAACCACTGAAAAAAATAAAACTTTTAAAACAGTTATTGGAGTAATTAGAGAAAAAAAATTGTGCTATGTTTATCGTCATCTTTAAAATAATAACAGAAAGCTTCTTATTTGTTCAGTTTATGTATGCATACAATCTGATTAAGAGGTGGGAAAGTACAGCCAACTGCAAATTCTAGAGAAAAGGATGCTCAATCAAGATTAGGATACTACTACACTACAAACCTCTGTATAGCACAGGTATAACAAACTAGATTTAAATAAGCTACCCAGAGACAGGGATGCCCCATCCCTGGATGTGTTCACAACTAGGATGGATGGGACTGTGAATAACCTGGTCTTGTGGAAGGTGCTCCTGGCCACGGCCAGGGATTGAAACTATTTGGTCTTTAAGGTCCCTTCCAAGCCCACTCCCACAGTCCCTTCCATAGGCCACTCTATGATACCCAAGCCCAGGAAGCTACACAGGCACCACAGCACAGAATTCAAGGCATGATGATAGACTCTGTTTCTGAACTGCATTTCCATGGGAGCAGCCCATTTCAAGCGAGCTCTGGCAACCCCTCTGTCAGCACTCCAACTTGTGTCCGACTTCCACAGAATTACCCCCTCCATCCTCTATGGTCACTATTTAGAGCCACTGTGATAAATTCCAAAAATTACCTACTTTACAAGGAAAAAAAAAAAAAAAAAAAAAGANAAAAAAAAAAAAAAGGAGAGATAGTTGGAATCAAGACTGTGAGGACAGACTGTCTGTCTCTTTGCATGTCATTATACCCTGAATTGCAATGGACAAACATCTAGGAAACAGTGCCAAGCAGCACACTGTATTTAAAAATATTCTGAGCAATCTTTTTAACAGAATTTACATATGTCCTTTAGAATGTAAAACTGTCTGGGGCTTAACCTGAGACTATGTCATTTTGCATAACGAGAACTCATTTTTAACCAAATACCTTAAAGGTATGCAAAACAGAAGACCAAAAAAAAACCCTTTAGTACAGCATTTAGTTTAATACCAGGCTATCAGTTTTATATATATATATTAAATACAGTACAGATTAACTCACATTTTATTCCTAAGTACAAGTATGTTGAGGTGTTAATATATTTGATGTTAAATGAAACAGCTGACTCTTTTCAGCATGCTGAAATCCTTCCAGGGCCCACAAGCCCACAGAGAAGACCTTCGGTCTGAGAAACTCTGTACAAAATTCCCAAACTAGCCTAAGCAGCATACAGGTTTTTAGTTTATGTTTCAGCATACATAGTCAGGTTTTCAGAAGAGTTAAATATGTGTTTTCAGATTCCACTCCAAGAGAAGTACCTACATGCAGAGCCTTGGTATCAGCAGGGTTGATTAACTTTCTCCTTCATCTAAGACCTGATCGTACCCTGAGACTCCTGGGTCCCTCATGACCAAGCCCTTCCTTTGAGGAAGCGACTGCATTTTTCAGCTCTTCTGATTTACAGAAACATACAACTGATTTTTGAGAGTAGTGAAGGAGCAACAGACCAGAGGAATTCCAACTGGACTATCCTGTCAGTACATGGAACACTAGCTCAGCCAGTCTGCCTACAAGACTCTGAAGTTTTACTTCCAGAAAGTCATGAGGGCTCAGCTTTTATACCTCACCAACAATCAGGTGCTTACCTCAGACACAGTTATTCATTATAATTTACAGGCAATTGAGAATGTTAGCTTCCCGATGAAGGAAATCTGGTTTTCTAGAAGATGGTATCAGCTGAGTGCCATTTATTCCTGAGGAAACTCCTATGCGCTGCAGTTGAATCCAAGCAGCTGATTTCAGCTATTTCAGGCACAAAGAAGAGTGAACCAAGGATGAAACACTGCACTGATGTCCTATGATCTGATATGAGAGGGTACAAAGAATAGTTTCATCCAGGTCCATTCCTCCCTGCTTCCCATCCCCAACACAGTGAAAGGAAACAGTGAAAAGTTAACAGTGAAAGGAAACAGCAAAGCAGGAGATGGGACAACAATCTTCTCTTCAAGTCCACAATTTTTCACAAGTTACTGTGACCTTGAGCATCCAAAGCAGTCAAGAGCCCAGGGCTGAGTGTCAGTGAAAATGTGCCCTCCAAAAAGCAGTAAATTGTATATAAACTCATTGAGAGAACAAGACAGCATTTCTTTCCTGTCACTGGAATTTAACAAGTCATACCCCACCTCAGATATCAAGAGGTATAAAGAGATATTGGGAGGCACCCACCAGTGCAAGAGAGATGCTGCCCCCGACTTTACAGTTCAGATAAACTACTTCCCTTTCAAACACCTCAAACACATGGGGCAGAGTCACCATATAACCCCAGTCCTCACTTCTGACTCCATAACCAGACCACTTCACACACCTGGGGCTGACAACACGAAGGCACACAAAGCAAGGAGAGGCAACACTTCTCCTTGAGTAAGTTATGACTACTATTATGGTACAACCCATGGCCACCAGCTCTCAAGAGAAACAAAAATGGCAAAGGCCACTGACTTCAGAGTAAGAGAACGTTTCCAGTAAGTGTCTACAAGTAGGTATTTCTGAATTTGGTTGGAGAAATGGCCCTGCACTGGGGTCTAGTCCACACCACAGTAAAACCTACTCTGTTTTGTCAAAGACACCTATATAAGTAGTAAAAAAGAGGAAGCTTTTCACAAAAGCAACACAAAATCATTAATAAATGATCCATTCACAATTAGAAGGCTCATATAAAAATGCTACCTGGAGATGTCAAGAACAGTCATTACTCTCCCCATTACCCTTCAGCCACTTGCAGAAGACTACACACACTATACACAAGTCACACAAAAGTGGCAGATTTCACAATAGCAAATTCATCTTAGCAAGAGAAACTCTACACTTGAGATGTGATTTCTGCATTCAGAAGATAGACTGAATTACTGTATCTCACCACAAGATGATAAACACACACAACACTGCAGTAAGTCTCTAAAAAAAAAAAAGAAAACAAGACAATGAAGAAAGGTAGCTGGTAGTGACAGTACTTCAAATAAGCCTAAAATATTACTAAGGGTTAACAGCAGACAGAATCCCTCAGTAGAACAGCTCCTTTTGTTACACCTTGAAGTGAAAGGGAAAAAAAAAAAGCCAGGGCTCAACACACCACCTCAAGAGCTCCTCTGCTGCTAAAAGCCATTTGTACTTTGTCTCCATGACCAGTTCAAAACCTCCCTGCTAGGCTAGAACCCGACCACATGGCCTCCTTTCCATCCATGACAAGAACAACTATTTTTTAGCAGCTGTACCCAGTTTCCAAGGCATTCAACTGCCAGAGAGGAAACAGTGCTGGCACAAAGAAATCTCAGAGAACGTCAAATTACTCCAGCATAAGCATTTTCAGAGCATGTTGTTGAGGCATACATTTTGATGCAGAGAGGGAGAAAAAACATAAGTGACCAGAATAACACCCTTCCTCCAAGAAAGGAGATACATAAATGATAAATCCACTGGGGAAATCATTGTCTTGATGCAATCTACTTGGAAAGTTCACTTCAATTCTCTATGTGAAGACATGAAAAATAATTTTTAATCAATCTCCACACTACACTGAGATTCTCAGTCCTATGCTTCCTACACCTCCTATACCTTTCAGTCCTATACCACTTTTTTCTTAGCAAATGACATGTTAGTAACTTATAATCCAAACATATGGCTTCACATGATTACCTTCCTACAGTAGTTCACCATTTTCTGTTGTTTATTCTCAGCACTAGAGAAAATAAATTCCTACAAATTTTAGCTCTGATTGGAGTTTTGGCTGTGTGAAAAAGTTATCATAGGCTTCCAAGCAGATTAATTACCTGGTGTCCATGTCCATACAGATTCTTTTACCTGTCAAGGAGATGCCAGATAGCTTGTGGCTCCCAATCCACCCTCAGCCCAAAGGAAGTGCCCACACACCTGGCTAACACCAGTACATTCCATAAGGACAGGCTGACTTTATGGCTGGGCCAAACTGGGCAAGCCTGCTCTTCACAGCAGCACTTCACTCCTGAAGTGTTTCGTGACCCTGCAGTGCTAAACCAGAAAAAAAAACAAAAAAACCCACACCACAACAACAACAAAACCACCCAAAACAATTAAAATGCAACTGCTTTTCCTCCATTTAAAAGAAAACTCTGAAGACCTCAGAAGTGGCTCACCAAGGAACCAGGGACAGCCTAAGGGAAAGGGTAGAAGCTTGCATCCTTAGAGGGCAGGAATAGCACCAAGCCAGCTACAACACAGGCTGTGCTGTGAGGTGGAATAACATCCGAGGTCCACTCACCAGCTTATCTAGCAGTTATTTATGCATGTAAGACAGAATGGAAAGAAAACCACTAAAGAGAGAACTCCAGAAAAGTTTCACTGATGCTAACCAGTCCACTGCTGTCAGCTGAAACTTGCTGGAAGTTCAGAGAAAAAGCAGTTCTTCACCTGCCATGTGTTTATTTGAAGAGGCAGGCAGGTTGTCAGCAGCACCTCACCCACCCTCCTGACTGTGCCTGGCAGACACCGGGGCAGGACTGCAGGGAGTCTCCTCCTCGGCACACACCAGGTGATGAGGAGAGCTGGAGCCTCGGGCACTTCCATGCTGGGCCCCACACAGGGCACTAAGGGGGCTAAGGGTCCTTGCTACAGGATGAACATGGGGACTCTTCTCTCAGTGCATGACATTTCATGCACGTCTTTAAAACAGGCTGTCACTAATGTCCTCCTCTGTAACACCTCGCCCCAAAACCTCCAAAGCACCTTCAGCGTGCTTACCCACATTCCTGATGGGGACAGCAAGGCACAACACACCCCAAGTCACTCAGAAATGAGATTCCCAGTTCGGCATTTCATTTTCTAGTCAGGATAGCTTTACAAGCATGTAGCCAGTTATCCAGCAGCCTATTTTAACAAGCCAAAAAATATTTCCACTAATTACCCTTTTACCTAACAACAGAAGCAGATATTTCAAAGTAAATAAACTTAGTATATAGAAAACAAGAATCTCTGCATCTTATGTGGAATTAGCTGAGTTAGAGATAGGAAGGAGGGGAGTGAAAATGTAACTGGAACTCTTTACATTGGCCGGTTCGTTCTCTTAATGAATGGGTTTGTTATCACCCACCAATATTTGTATACACCAATGATGTGTTCATGATGAGTTTTATATCACACATGTCAAAACACACAGTAAAACGCAGAGCAAATCCTAGAAGTTTACCACAAGGACCACGTGGTAACTAGAGATACAGGAGTGTCAGAACAATTCTGAGTTGCAGTTGCTCTAATTTGGCATTGACTCCCAGCATAGGGCACAGACTTCAGGGGAAAGTACTAGAAACTGTGCAGTGGGTGTGTCACAAGCACGTGGTAAATTTTCCCCTAGTCCTATGCAAACCATAACTATCAACTTACATACTGACTCAGAAAAAAATTATTCCCAATTAGTAAGTTAATCTAGCTGACGTGACTGAATTATTTTCTTATGTTTATCTACAAAAGTTCAACGACTTTACTCCGAATTATAATTGTGACAAGGAAAGCCAATGTTAATCTCTGAACTAAACACATATGCCCCCACTGATTTTGACAGAATTACCCATACAAAAAGATCAAAGGATCAGGCTATGTATTTTAGTGCACATTTTAAAGTTAATTTAAAAAAAAACCAAACGAGACCAAAACAAACCCCACCAACAAAAAAGGACACTCAGGAGTCATCAGACAGCTCTTTCTATTGAAGGACCACACTGTGGCCTACAGGACACGCTCAATCCTCACATTCACACTCGGGAGCCGACACTGCTCTATGGCATGTGGCCTAACCGGAGCCTTCCCCTTTGGCACGCCCAGAGTACAACATCAAAGGACATAGTGAGGAAAAAAAAAAAAAAAAAAAAAAAAAAAAAAAAAAAAAAAAAAAAAAAAAAAAAACAAAAAANAGTACAACATCAAAGGACATAGTGAGGCAAAAAAAAAAAAAAAAAAAGTTAGGAATGAAAAGGGAATAACAGTAAAAAAAGGAAGAGTATCAAATAATTTTTTACAGAAACTCATAACATAAAGAAAATCTGTTTTCAGAGCAACAAGTCTATCAAAGCCGAGCAACTCCAGAGCTGACGCCGGCAGAGAAAGGCACTCGCTGGGATTTGATGAGCACGCCCTCACTTTGTCCCACTAAGCCTTTATTTTTCAGGGGAGCACAGGGAGCACGCACACCTTCGGGCGGAGGGACAGCCGTGCAGCCCCTCAGGCTTTAGCGCCGCTCCGGTCCCGCATCGCCCGCGGCCACGAGGGGAAA
>VWZU01019343.1:1669892-1717067 GCA_013397095.1 Sterrhoptilus dennistouni | reverse complement strand
CCGCCGCGCTGAGCCCCGCCAGAGGCCTTGCCGGGAGCGGGCGTGGGGTCGGTAAGTCACCGATGCGCTGCTGGGGCAGCCCCCGCCACAGCACGGCTGGTCAGACTGGGCAAACGAAACCGTCTTTTCCACATCGTGTCATCTTTTATTCTTAAATTTTTTTTTTTCCCAGACCTTTTATGATAATTCAATACTTTTATTTTTTGTTTTTTGTTGTTCCAGGTGATAAATTGTGTTCATGGTATTAGGCTCGGTCTTTAGAAACGTAGCCCCAGCCTGCACTTCCATAATAAGCTGGAGCAGCTGGAAGTGATCCAAGTACAGTTGTTATTCTAATCCCGCATGGTTGTGTATCGTGAAGAGAGGACAGCAGAAGACTCTGTTAGGGTTTCAGGAAAACTCAGCTAAGGAGGGCTGGTCTCTTGGTGCTGTGCTTACCGGCTGTGAATAAATAGCCACTGTGCTGTTTGGGGAGGCTTTGTAACATTTAGACAAAGTGAAAAGAGTTGAAAATCGGTGATTTTAAATAAAGACTAATTTTGCCCTTTTGTGTAAAGGGCACTGATTTTTCTCTTAATGGTTTTCTTCTCTGAACCAAACTTCATATTTTTATCTCTGAGGAAGAGATTGAAGCTGTTTAGCATTTATAAATTGTGTGGCAGCAGTTCTGTACAGGAGGAGTGTCAGTTAAGAGTGCAGGGCAGACCACCAGCAGCACCTTCCCATGTTCTTCAGCCAGGGTTAAACACTTGTTGTCACATCCAAAAGCTAATCTTGGAGTTGTTGCCCGCATATCCAAAACTGAGGGCTTCCTCTCAGTGCTTTGTGGTGACTGTGGAGCTTACCAGGAATTGTGATAAATAATTTGTAATATGGCCATTAGAAATTGAAATTACTCTAAAGGCCTGGACCTTGTGACTTTCTTCACTGTGCTGCTGGCTCAAAAATTGTCTTTGCGCCATTTTCTCCATTAACTCCATCTGCACATTGAGGTAGATCCGGGCCTAATGCAGCAGAAAGTAAACAGTTGATTTTGCCTTGCTGTGTCCCAGCAAGATTGATTTCCCATATCCAGTTCACCATGAGCAGTTGTGCTGAGCCCCTAAAAGTAGAAGTTGGGGCAACACTCACAACAGTTTAAGTAATTAACACAGTTGCTGAATGTTGTGCTGTAGCTGCAGTTTGTTTGCATTCAGGGGTCAGCTACCACCTGTGCTTGCTTATTTTCAAATTGGAGTAAATAACAAAGTCTTTGTTTATTGTCCTCATAGGTGGCTCACTTCTACCTAAGCCTGAAGTTAGACCTGTGCAGTGACTGAGGTCAGAGGTGCACAGAGTTGCAGAAATACTGCATGCTTTGCAGCTGAACAATTTAATTGCACGTGTGGATAGGGATTACCTCTTCATCATAGGGAGGCCTTTCTGTTGCTCACCTGTAAAATCTGGACCTGGGTTTGTAGAGTTGCCATCTGTAATGCTTTCCTGGTGGGAGAATGTGTCTTGGGAAATGAAAATACAACTGAGTATGGGTCGGTTTTGGTTTTTTTGATACAGGCTTCTACAAAGGTCAGTGATGTTTCTAGTGCTGTCATGGTTTCAAAAGTAGCATACATTGGAAGTTTTAAGAGGCTTGAAAAATGTCTCAGACTCAACAAATGCGGAAACTTGAGTTTAGAGTTCTGTAGAGAGTCCCATAATAATTATCAAAAAAAGCAAGAGTATTCTAAATAAATACAGACCAATTGCGTAGGTCTGTAGGGACCTTCCACTGTAGGGAAGACTTAAGCCTTTGCAACACTGACAGGTTAAAACTCTCAGGTTTTCTTGTGGGTCTAGGTTTTTCTTTTAAAAATATTCAGGATTAATTTTTGAGAATATGCAGAACTGTCGCCTGTTAGAGAACTCCTACAGCCTTTGAGGATTAAATGTGATCAGATAACATCATGCAGAAGTCCACAACAAAACCAGTAGTAATGCTTTAGTAAGCGGTAGTTTACCAAATGTGACTTAAAAGTGTAGCTGCACAAAGCCTGTAGCTTCTAGGTGCATATAAATCTAATCCTTCATTTTGCAAATTGGAAATAGCATCATGGTTCTTCTATATTTTTGCATAATGGCAGTTATTGTTATAAATACAGTTCTTGTAAATTTAACTCCTTTTTTAGCATAAAACAGTGACGTTTCAGTTATCTGTAATTTGAAAAGTGCTTGTTTGAGAAGGTAATCATACACAGGTGGTAATAAAAACTTTATTTAAATGAAACTGTTATCTCAGGTAGTTACAAACATAGTGTTGTAGGACCTTAGAATTGTGGAAAGTTTATAATAGCTCCTAAAATTCAATGTAGGCTGGAAGATATTTATTTTGTATTATTTGCAGACAGTTAGTGTGTAAGTTTAATTCAGCTTTAGATTTAGTCCTGTTGCTGGGTATTTCTGCTGTAAAAGTCAGTGACCTGCTCTGTTTGAAGTCAGTATAGCACTGATCTGCATTTCACTGAATTGTGAACACAGTTGCTTGCTCGTTGCATTTTTCTGAAATGATGCAGGATTGATGTATCTTTCCTGCTGTTTAATAATTGAGAATATCATAAGCTTTTGAATTGTAAATGACATTTCTGAGTACTGAGCTTCCTCTGAGAGGAGTGTGTTGCACATTTTGTATATTTTTTGAGAAACACTTCTCTGAAAGCAATTTGGAATGATTATACATTTCACGCAGCATATAAAATACCAAACTTATTTCAAAGAAATGCATAAAAATAGCATGTGAAGTCAAGCTGTATTTCATTTACTGGTACTATCTGCAGGTGTGGAGGTAGATGGGAAACTTTTGATGGGAAAATGTGTCTGTTTTGGCAGCTTTGAAAAAATTAGATTGAATGTTGAGGAGGTAGAGGGGAGAATTAAATAAGGGGTGTTGGTGGAGTGCCTGCATCATGAAACAGGAATGCAGAGTTTAAATGTGTATTAATGTGACTTTTTCCTCAGATAAATTCTTTCACTTTTGAAATATTCTGTAGTCAAGGTTAAACTTGATTTTAGAAGCTGTTCATTAGCTTGTGGTAGTCCTCATTTCTAGAAGTTTAAAACCCGTTTCTCTGTAGGACATTGACATTAGGAAGATACAATTGTGTGATGTACAAATGTAAGTTGCTGTAACATGACTGTTAATGGCCTTAAAGTGCCAGTTGTCCTTGATTCTGTATAGTGAATGTAAGGCAGAAAAGTTTTAGCTGTTTAAAAGTCTTTTTTTGTGTTTTGTTTCTTTTATAGAAGTTCTCTTGTGCTCTGTGCTGTTTATCAGGTAACCTGTATGTTTGACATCCTTTGTAATCACCAGGAATACATCCAGTACTTTTTCTTTGAAGACCTCTCTGGAGCATGCATACATTCTACATTAAATTATTTTCTGAAGGTTGAATGTGTCTTAAATTTTCAGTGGATATGAAATTCTATGCTTTGTTGAACCAGGGGCTCAGTACACTTGCAAGACGTGGAAGTCTTTTGTGTACAAGTGTTTGGGGAGACTAGAGGCTTTTTGTTCTTTGAATCATCTGGACTGCTCTCCCCAGCAGTTTTGGGAAGTTTTCTGGTCTGAGTGCTTTAGAACTGACAGAATGTTAGATGTAGAAACTCATCCCATGGGTAGATTTTGTGTTCCAGTAGCAAAGGCAGCAGCAGAATGCAGACTGGGATAGGAGGTGTTAGCACAAGAGCAGTTTGGTTATGGCAGCTACAAAAACCACAAAGATACTGAGGTAGCTTAATATTCCTTGAAAGCTGTTTGCTAATGCTAGTTAGAAGTTTGTGAGTTAAATGGTGAAAATCTGATGAGTATTTTCAAGTTTATATTACCCATTTTGCAGAAGTCAAGAGAGCTATAAATAGTGTATCTTTTAAATATTCTTGAGATGGTATTTCCTAGAAAACCTTTGACCTTGGAGGAAGTGTGTTACTTTTTTTACTTAGTCTCTTATTCTGTTCCCCTGTACTTGTGTTGCACTTCTGTTGTAATTTGAGGAGATGGCACTCAGTTAAAATCAGGTTCCATGTTTGTGTTCTAATAGTGATTGCCTTTCTGAAAATCTGTGGTATTCTAAATAATGATGAATGCAGTTAGGATAGTGGCTCTCTGTTAGGCCTTGCTGCGTCACAAGTAGAAATACTTCCTTTGTGCTGGTGACTGGAAAGCTACTTCACACTTTTAAATTGGTAACAGGTGGCTGTTAGTAGCTTTATTCCAGTTGCTATTAGATGATTTTTACCACTATACATTCATTCCACAGTTGTGTGTCAAATCACTTGGTTTGTTTTCTTACAGGATATAATCTTTGCTTGTGTGTGTGCTTTAATTTTTTTTTGACCAGAGTGTTTCGAAATAAATAGCTCTTGAATTTTGTGCCAGGAAATTATCCTGGCTGTAGTGTAGTAGCAGTTACCTGCAAGAAGAATAAGGACCAGCAGATAGTAGAAATTGTTTTTTCCAAGACATCAGGTAACTGGGCCATGCACTTTTCTTCTTTAGGAAACCCTAAACAAGAAGGTGAAAACTCTGGAATGTAACTTATTTTGGTTTAATGCAAGAAGACTCGGAAAGCCTCTTCCACTGATTAATTCTCTTAGCCTTCACCAAGAGTGCTTGATAGTGCTGGGCTGTGTCCTTTCGGGCAATAATTGTCACACTCCAACTGGACTTGCTAAACAACTTCCGTGGACAGCTAATGACATGGATGTGGTTTGGGCAGCATCTGAAACCCTTAGTAAAACCTGGTCAAGCTGCTTGTTCTCCTTAATAGACAAACCTGATGAAGCAGTTTTTACTGCATACGCTCTTTGTTTCCTGTTCTGGTGACGTGCACACCTTTCTTTGATATGTTGGTCATTATGTGCTGTGGAGAAAGAGTAAATAACACCAATTAAATCTTTAAATCTGCAAGTGTCAGAATCCAAGTAATTGCAGATACAGAGTCATTAAATGCTGAGTAGGCAAATGCTTCATGGACTTCTGCAAGCTGATTCCTACATCAAAAACTATGTGAGTAGTGAATAAATGTCACTTAATTATGTACTGTCTTGTGTATGAGAAGTGGGATTGGCCATGTGAAGCTTTCCAGTTTATCTGGTAATACTACCCTATTTTATTACTTATATTTTAAAAGCAGCAAACTCACTGGTTACTTAGTGTAGAGTCAATTTTAGGTTAAAGAATACATTAGTTACGAGCAATGGTAAAGTGTTATGAAGGATTTTAAATAAAGTAGGTCAGAAACTGCTGGTAGAATCAGTCTGACTTTGGTTAATAGTGTTGCAGTTGCAGGGTTTCAAGCTGTGAATTGCTAAAATGTAGACAGTAACATTAATTCATGTGGTATTTATGGAATAGAATTCTATGTGATTTCTTGTAGAGTTTCTTGGTTACCAGGACTTTAAATACCAATTAATGAGCTTACATAGTTTCTATTTGACTAAAAATGAAAAGTCCTTTGGTATACAAACATTTCATTTTGGTACTCAGAATAGTGAGATAAAGGTAAGATGAAAGGAAAGAGGAGCTGATAATGATTAACCAGGCAAAAATTAGAATGGTTCTTTTTCCTTGATGGCTGTGGGAAATAGAAGGAAGTAAAAGCAAGCTGCTCTAGGCTTCTCTCGGAGACAAGACAGAAATAATGGCTTTTAATAATAAGTTCTGCTTTTAACTTTACACCTGTAGCTATTCTTGATGGGGCAGCCTGGTGCTGAAAAGAGTGTTCTGCTGGCATTGTTTTTGAGGGGAGTGGCACAGTCCTGAGTCAAGGTCATGGTTAGTTGGGCCTTGGAGCTGAGCTGTCATTTTCTTTTTTGGACAGGAACTTGAATAATGGTTAGTCCAAGTTTCATGAATGCCATGTAGATTTCAGAATATCTAAAGGGACTTGATATTGTGGTGGCTTAAGTAAAATGCTTGTACTGAGTCAGATGCCTTCTGTTTGTCTAAAAATAGAATTTCATGTAGATGTGTGAAGGATGATAATCGGTGTACCAGACAGGTGTTGAGTCTCATCGCATTTTTCTTTTGTCTGGATGTGCTTAATCCTTTCTAATGTTGTCTTTTGTTAGAAGTTATGGAACAGTTCAGCCGTGCATGTGCTCAGTGGCTTTGTATTGATTCTTCCATTTTTTGTAGTTGTGATAGTTCTGGAAGAGTGACCAGGGACACTTTGGGGTTAGCTCTTTGTATGTTGAAAGCTAGTTGCTGGGCAAACATGAGATTCTCAGCTGAACTTGGTTTTGGAAGATACTCTGCATCTGCATTCAGCACGAGTGAGTCTGTTTGATAATAAAGTTCCTAGTGTAATAGCATTTGTAAATCAGTTGTGAATATTGCATGTCACAACTGCAGAGTATTGTGACCGAAAGCAGCTTTATCACAAAACCTAGTGTTATTCCAGAACATCAGCAGGATTTTTCTTGTAGGGTTATTATATTTGCACATGGAACTTTTCTGAATTTTCTAGTTAGAAGCCCTGAAGGTGCCACGCTTAAATTTTAGTTGTCTATACTTGTTTCTTTGTAATATAATGCAGATAAGTGAAGGAGGAAGTATTAAAGTGCTTCTTTGATGAATTCTATGGCTTTTGTGCTCTGTCTGTCTTGAATTGTTCAGTGGGATGGTTTTGTGTGATTAAAGATGAATGATACCAAAAATAAGTGGGGGTAACACTAGAAATTCTATTCTAGATAGGATTTGAAGAACTCACTGAGTTTTTTTGAAGGTCTGCTTAGCTTTTTATGGTATTACACTGGAGGAGATGTGACAGATTTTTCAACACGGTGCTTCTGTGGGTTTTTTAGTGATGATCTCTTTGGGGAATCCTCAGAAAGCGTTTAGTTTTATTAAGAGGAAGGGAATTGTGCTGTTGTGCTGTAAATCAAAGCACTGGCCAAAGTGCTCCTGTTAGATCTCTCTGCTCTGAATGCAGGTACATGTGAGTGTTCTGAAATGTCATGAAGTGTTTTTCTAGGTGGGCTCTTAAACTAAAGCACATTTGATTATTTTTAACCATAAAGGAGTAACTTCTGTGATACAAAACAGAGTATCATACTTAATGCTAAATATACTGATAATGAAAAGAAAATCCCTGTTAAGACAGATCTTTAGGTGTTATCCAGAAGAGTTTTCCAGCTGGGTCTGTGAAGATTGAACAGTGTTATCACTTCAAATTCATTCCACTTTTCAACAACTTTGGTGTGATAATATGTATGTGGAAGCCTGAAGTAAACCGTTTCATTAATTAAATTACTTAACATTACTTAATTCACTCCTATGTTATTTTTTTCTGTTAAAACCACAAAGTTTAATTTTTAAATACTTCTCTTATATTGTCACATTTGGAAATGTCTAGAGTCTTTGGGTCTGCTGTAGTTAGCTTTTATTTTTATTACTGAAGTGCTTTTTCTTCCACAGGGTCAGCTGTATAGACATCTTTGTGTTAGCTCTTGGGAAGGAAATCCAGTCCTCATTCCGTGTTTCTGTCATACTCTAGCATGGATTGCAGATTAGGGGGGGCTGGTGGTAACTGGCGGGGACACTTGGCCTCACAATAAAGCTTTGTATTCCCTGGTTTGAAGGAAAGGCATTAGAATTTCAAACCTGACACAATGTCTTCTTGAACCGAATGACAAGCCTGAGGGGGTTTGCATACGGAGAGAATATAATTTACTACTTTATGTTAAAGTATATTTAACATTTCTAGAGCCATCTCTATCTAAAAAGTTGAAAAAATAACTCTTGAAATCAATCTAATACATACTAAACCAGTACGTACATTTGTTTCAGTTGGAAATTTGAGAACTGGTGCGTGTTTAAATTCTGCTATTTGGTGCATGATGGTATTCCAAATACAAAGATAACTATGGACTGGCTTGGCTTCTACCTCCTTGCAATAGTTGGTTTTAGGTCTGAGAATTTTAGTTTTATCTTCTACTTGTATTAATAGATTTTTTTTTTCTAAATAACAGGGCCTGTATGCCTGTTTCAAATGATGCTCTGTCAGAAGCTGATAAAAATAATTTTCATTCTGAAGTTACTGCTCTCTGAATTTTAGATGTGTGTATTCTAGATAACATAGACTGTATATTTCTGACATAGCATTCAAAACTATTGCAAAGTTAGACAAGTATGTATAGTAAACCATTTTGAAAACAAATTGCATAGGAAGCAAATTACTGAACAGCAGAATTCAAATTCCTGCAGTTAGAGTTGGACCTGTTCAAATGTTGAGGAGTAAAGGGCTACAAATGGTGCTTCCATTATGTGATTTGGGCCTCTAATTAAGATAAATTATAGGAACTCTTAGCTTCACCCTTCCTGAGGTAACTTCAGGGAACTAAATGACTTAAATAAAAATTGGGAAGGAGTGTATTAATAACTCTTTTCTTCAAACAGGAAACCACTCCCAACCCCCAACCTGCAGAAGAGGAGAAAACCGAGCCAGCACCTAGTCAGGAGGTTGCCAACCCTGAACAGTATATTAAACATCCACTACAAAACAGGTAAATGGCACAGAAAAGTGATTGTATTTTTTTCCAGGGATAGAAAAACACCTGTGGCTTTGCAGATCTTGTTGACCTTACATTCTCTAGCAGTATTTTGGGAGTTCTCAGGTGGATTTTTTAAAGATTTTTGCGATGAGGTTGCAGAGTAAGGAGAATCTCATCCACATGTTAATATTCAGGGTCTTCTTCAGACAGTTACAGAAGCTGACAGTCTTTGCAAGTTTTCAAAATGCGGTGAGGTACTTTGAAAGAGCATGGCTTTGCTTTTAGCTAGAGGCAAGCAGCTTTTGTTGCTTTTGTCTGGTGTATTTTAAGAGGCTGACACTGGTGAGGTGAAGCTGCTGCCCACTAGAACTGGAAAACCTTGCATTCTTGCCTTGTAATTGGGTAAATTAAGGTGCCAGTGGTACAAACTTGTAGCTAAAATTATATTTCAAAGTTAGTGCAAAGTTCAAGCCCTCTTACAGCTTCAAAAAGACCAGCCTGGAAATAATTTTCTCTAAGTGAGCTGATGAGTTACTGTGGAATGCTCAGTACTTACTGTTGGCAGGTACCTTTTACCTAGTGATACCTTACTCTTTTTCTAAGTTTTGAGCAAGTGTGGAAAATAATGCTTCCCTGTAGTGCTCTGCTGCATGTATCCCATTTTCCTTGCCGTCTTTCAGCTTCTGTCCTCCTCTTTACTCTAGACATTTTGATTAAATTAATGCTGACACTTCTTTACAAGGGGTAGTGAGGCTATTACTGGAAAGGAATAAACTTTTCAAACTAGGTTTGAAATGTCAGGAAGGGTCTCAAAACAATGGATTGACACCTAGTGACTTAAAGATCTCTGCTGAGAAGATAAATCTAGTCTAGTGCTAACCTGAGTATTTCAACACTACTGAAATGATCAGAACCCTGTTTGATTAAATGCCCCATTAGGTATCCTCTTCCAGCATTTTAAATTGCTGCAATGATGCTTTTTAGATTCAGAAAGAGCAGCTTTGTGTTAAAGGTTGAATTTTGTCTTGTTATTTGTAACATCAGATGATTTTTTTAAATTTAGTCTCATCTTTATATACACTAATTTTAAAACTTGAAACAATTTGTGCGGATTTGAGGTGGTTGCCATTAGTAAGCTTAATGCAGCTTCCATTCAAATTTATGCTTTCCTAGTATTTGAGTGCTTGGGAAACTTTCATGTCATACATAGCTTTGGAGTGATATAATTTGCTTATTTAACTTCTACAGGGAAATTACTGGCTGGGGAGGCCAGTTTGAATAGTTTGTGTTGTTTTAGACCATAATCAGTTGTTTGTGGTAGGGGAGAGCAGTTTAGCAATGACAGCGAGGAGAAACATCTGAGGTTTGGAGTCTTAAAAGAATTCCAAAGCTATTTGAAATGTTTACCTAATGGATTGATAGTTTGCCATGATTCTTGTATTAAAAGTACAAACGTTGTTGGTCTGTAAAGAATTGATCAAGTATCTTATTGATGAAAACTCACCTCCATGCTCATAATATATTAAGATTTGCAATTAGTTTGACTATAACAATAGAAATAATTACATTTTCGATATACTTTAATTTCGAGATGTTTTTATTTTGCTCTCCTTTAGATGGGCACTCTGGTTTTTTAAAAATGACAAGAGCAAAACTTGGCAAGCAAATCTTCGTCTTATCTCAAAGTTCGATACTGTTGAAGATTTTTGGGCGTAAGTAAAGATTTTTTAATCTGCACAATAATTCTGAGATTTGTTCACAAAGCTAATATCCGAGTCAAAAAAACTACAAAGTATTCCATTAACTGCAAATTCTTGGGTAATCTGAAATATTTGCAAAATTGAAGTCTCTTGAAGAAAATGTGAATGGAGTAGTCCTTCATCCTTTAAATACTCATTGTCTTGCTGAAACACTGAGCACTGCTTATGTGTACATAAGAGACATGTAGATCATTTATGTCATTTGTACATGACAGACACACAGAACCTTTAATTTGCAGTAGCTGTCTCATAGTAACATGAACCTGTAAGTTCTGGTGGTCAACTGGTTGCCTCTTCAATGGCCCCACACTTTCCTCCTTGATTAAACTGACTGCTGGCTCATGCCACATGTTCAAGAGTGCCTGAATCTGGAGCATAGTACTTGAGATTCATACAGATTAATGTCATCCTTGAAAAAAATTAGAGGTTACAGAAGAAATTACTTTTATTCTAAGTCTGCGAGAGTGGTTAGGCTCCAACAGTCATAAAAAGCCTTCAGAGGTGGGCCTGTGCTTTCCAAACACTTGCTTCAGTCAAGATTTTTGCCTTCCATAATGCTCAAACATGGATTAAATGCAAGTGCTGTAAAATTGAGAGTGAAAAAAAAGCATTATATATTTGACCTTAGTGTTTCATGCTACATTGAGTGGTAGGGTTCTTATTTTTGTTGCACAGTTTGGTTTTTTTTACATAATTCTCCATGGAGGGAGATGGGGTCTGAGTGTAGTAATAGTACCCATCAGTGACCCATTAGCACTGGGAGAAAAAGTGCTTCAGCCTTTTCAGTAACTTTATTGGTGTAGTTCTGACAGAGGAATGGAATTCTGGGCTTGTAAGCAGCTTTCCTATTCCTACTGTGGGGTGACTGCAAATTGTGGTTCACTCAGCTGATGTTGGTGGGGTATGTGATGGGCAGCTGAACTGTTTGAAGCTCACTGCTAAAGTTGGTTAAGGGTAAGCTTTTGAGCTTCTGTAACCAAGATAGTCTTGGTAATTAAAAAGTGCTTAATCTAGATGTCTGCAGTGAAGGCATAAAATCAGCCATCAGCAGTTAAGTTTTACCTCCTCTGTGGTTGGAGTGGGAAATAGGTGTGTCATTCTGGGGAGAAAATTTTAGTGTCAAGGTAAACTTAAGAGGCAAACTGTTAAACTTGTAACTGGTGTTATAAATTCCTGTATGTAATTTCTCATTGTTAGAATTAATAGATAGTCAGTTTTCTTCTTCATGCTGAACTATGCCTCAGTGTTAGTTGGTCTGAGGCTACACATTGCTGCAATATGTCCAGGCCTCTTTCTGAAGTGTGACCCTAATGGTGCAGAGGTGAAAAAAGGCATCCATCTGCTTGTTTGAGGAGGAGACACTATGTAGTCATTTGATTATTTTTCTCATTTGCACAGTTGTAAATTTAATTCTGAATATATATTTTGTTGTCTATCATCTGTTCTTGCCTTTTGAGTCTTTAATTTGAATTATCAGGCCTACAACATTCATACCTAGAGTACTGTATCAAATACTGAGATAGAACATTCCTCCTAAAAAAACACTCTCAGCAGTGACAGTATCCCTAGAAATATAAACAATTATCCTTATTCCATAAATGTATAGAATACACATGGACACAGAACCTGTTGCCATGAAAGCTCAGTGACTTATGTTCCTAATAACGTTGAACTTTAATTCTAAACCTTAGAACTAGGTTTAAAAGAAGCTTTGGAAATGAGTTTAAAAACAGTTGTGGGGTTCTCATTTCATTCTGCTGCTTTAAGCCTAGAACATCTTAATATTGATACTTTTAGATTGTTAAAAAGTACTTAAGAAATAGGGTTGCTTCTGAAATAATTTTATTGCTCCTTAATTTTTGGGCTTTGTTTGGTCATATTTAAGAATTTTATACTTTAAAACAATGCTTAGTTTCTAATCCTACTTTTTTCCCTCCAATAGTTTATACAACCATATCCAGCTCTCTAGTAATTTAATGCCTGGTTGTGACTACTCGCTCTTTAAGGTAGGCTTGCTAATATTTTTTTCTTTAGTTTAGGATGTTGATGGATGGTTTCCTGACTAGGCAAGACACTGTCCAAATATTTCACTTAAGACATCTAGGAACACAGTTGGGAATGTCATAAAGGTGTGGGGTTTTTTTTATTAGAAAGTCCCAAACGTGCTGTCTGAAAATCAGGTTGTCACTACTTCTGAAACTGCAAACACTTGCTTTACCACATCACAGACAGTGGATTTTAACCTGTGGCTATTAGTTTTCATTCTACGTTTGCCATGTTTGTGCAAACAACTAAGCATACATTTTGCTAATATGAAAGGTTTTCCAGCTCTGTCACTTGATGTGAAATGACTTTAAATGTCTGTGGGAGGCAGCAATGTTGTCCAGTATTCCTTATGGATACTACTAGCCAGTTGCACAGTACTCCTATTAATTTTTGTACTACTAGTTAAATGCTGTATTATTTCAGCATGAAATAGAAAAGTGCACCCAACATGGACAACTAGAACATGCTGAGGAAATGTCCGGACTAGTGAATAGGAAATGCTGATGAGAAAGTGTACATGAAGTCACTCCTCAGTTGGGGTGGAGGTCTGAATTTGGGCTTTAAATTAAACCCTAACCTCTTGATAGTGCTTCTATCATGCAGCTTCCTTTCTGGATTCCAGCACCTAAATTGTCCCTGGAGTGCTGGTGCCTGGTTCCTCCTTTGCTTGTAAAACATAGCCATAAGCTGGGGCTCCTCAGCAGATTGTGTGCACTGTTTGTAGACCCAGCATGTAGGTTTATGGTGAAGAGGTGATACTGCTTGGGTTTGGGAAGGTAATGGTATTCTAGCTGGCTGAGAAACTTAACTAAAATTTTAAGAAGCTGTAGGCCCTTCAGAGATTGGGGTATCTATGGATAATGCCTGTATTTTTTACATGAATCCTTAGTTTTCGTTTTAAGTATGTTTATCTGTTCTGTGTTTGCATGTCATCAAGCAGTAATAATTATATAACTCCATGGAACAGGTTGGCAACTGTTTCAGGCATCTGGGCAATCTCTCACTGCTGTCCTTCAGTTGTGACATCTTAAGAGGTCCTCTTAAAGGTGATGAAGTAGTTTAAGCCCCACAGCTGCCAGTGAGGGTGTTATATTTAAAGTGAGTTGACACCACTCCATCCTGTGTGTTGAACACTTCGCTTTCAGCCATAAATTCTGTAGTGCAATTCTTAGTTGGCAGTTCTTAAACAGAATTCCTCTGTCTAGACAATTGCTTACTTTTTAAATGATTTTCTGAAGTGAGCATAGCTGGTTGATATGGGAGTAGTAGCTGGCTGCTTTGCTGTATCAGCACATGCGGAATCATTTAACTCAGTGCAGGGTTACTGGCAAAATGTGAATCAGATCTTGCTTTGAAAGAATATCTTGATTTTATTAATTTCTTTTTTTCCTCCCCAACAATGAAAACCTCTTATTTTCACCTTGTGTGTGAAAGAAGTTGAGAGAGACTGCTAAAGGTGTCTGTTTCAGTTAAATTAATCTGTGTGCATAAGTAAAGCACTTGGCTAATCTTGCACTGAGTGCAAGACATAAAATAAGGACTCCAGATAAAATTAGCAGCTGCATTCTGGTTTCATGCAGGGCAAAGCAGGTGGTTGTCTTTGCCTGTTGCCTCAGGATTTTTTTAAATACAATGTGTGGCTAAGACTTGTTGGACTGTAATGGTTCCATAGAACTAAAAATTCATTAGAGTGCATGCTTGTTAAGTTGCTTTGGAAGTCCGAGACAGTATTTCTGGACATTCGGATGTGTATCTTAAACTGTACACTTCTTTCTTAACTTACTGTTCCAGTTATCACTAATCTTTTGGTGGCTCTTTAGGAAAAATAGAGGTGGAGTCTGATTTAACTTGTGGCCTTTCTTTGCAGGATGGAATTGAACCCATGTGGGAAGATGAAAAAAACAAGCGAGGAGGCCGATGGCTAATTACACTAAACAAGCAGCAGAGACGAAGTGACCTTGATCGCTTCTGGCTAGAGACAGTAAGCAGCAGTGGCAGCTGAGGAGTCTTGTGTTTGTGTGAAAATACATTTAACTGATTTGATATGTGTGCTACATTGTTCTAACTTCTTGGCAGCAATGTCATGTATGGCTTTATTGACAAGGCTGTATCTGAAACCTGTTTTTTCATATGGCTGTATTCGGTCTAATACTTCCTTGTAATAGGCAGCAAAGGGAGAGTTCTGCAGGACAGATTAAGCTTTTCCCATGTAATGAACAGAACATTATTGTTGAACTACTGTGAAAATAATACGTTGTCTTGAGTGCAACTTACTGATTCAATTGATAAAACAATTTGTTTTACAAATACTTTTTTTAAAAGTGCGTAGTTTTTGGGTTTTCACTTCGTTTAACAAGGGACTTTCAGATTTTTTTCTTTCTGTATTTATCTTAATGCTGGGATAGGCAATAATAGCACATTCATCCTCTATATACACACCATAAAAATACCTTTTTTTCCATTGCTGTTATATCTTTGGAATAGAATTGAATGGGTAAATGCATTTCTAGTGTGGATTGCAGTACACGTATTACAGAAAAATGTGTTGTCTAGGAACTGACTCAGAATAGCCTAAAGACAGTCTAGCGTGATCTAGGATTTAGGGACATGGATTGCAGACAGGACAGCACACAACAGTCTTGGCAAATCTCTCATTTTTGTCCTTGTTTTTGTGAGAGGCAAGTAGTGTTGTGCCCCTTTGAAAGGGAGAGATGGCCTTGAGAATCAAAGAATCAAAGCAGAGGTGTCCAAAATGTCAGAACTTTCAGGATCTTTATAGTCACTGTAGTTGTGATTTGAAGAGAGCATTATAGTATTGGGCAGTGTGACTGCGTGTGAGTAAATTAACATCCTGCTGCATGTACTTGGCCTAATGTGTGTGTGAGTCCTGACTGCTAACAGCCATTACATATGGCTTGGAAACATGTAGATAGGCTGTGTAAACTGAAGGTTTGAGGGCTCTGCTTTTTGCTTAGCAGTGAGCAATGGCACAGAGCCTAAATACCCAGGTGACTGTGATATGTGCCCTAAAACAACCCTGTCACTTCTAATTTCAATAATTATATGCAAACAATTTTCTACAATAGAAATCAAATCCTTTATAACTTCCCTTTGGAACAAATTTTTATTATAATATGATGTTAACTGTAAACTACACTTCATTTGAAAAGATGTTTTTCCCTGTTGTGCAACCTTCACAAAAAATGCACGTGAGTAGTGTTTATTGAACATGGTAGTCATCTTTACTTGTATGTGAACTAAGATGGTTGATATTTTGCATGTTTATGTGTGGTTTGATCTTAACCATTTTTGGCTTCAGTGACTCAGTGAGTATGTGCAGCCTGCAGTTGGGTGTAAGATTTAAAGAATGTCTAGTTATACCCGATTTATTAATTTGCACCCTGTGTCTTTTTTGTATTTCCTTGAGTAAGCCAGCCCTTGTTGGTCACATAGGTACTGGAAGACCTGCTTTGTTTGAAAAGTTGCAAACATGTTGAATTTCCAAATGTTACAAGTAATACCAGAAAACTGGTCTAACAGCAGTGTATTTAATGTACTGTGGAAGTGAAGGAAACAAGTGTCCATTTGCAGTTTCAGTGTGCAGAAATTTCTTTTAATTCAGCATAGTCTAGGTGAATCTGTCTCAAGCACAAGAACCCATTAGTTTTGAATATCAGGATTACTTGTTTTACAAGTGGCAAGCTGAAGACTTTAAATACCGCTTTCAGAGTTAGCATGTTGCACCGGGCTGTGACCCTGCTCAGTCTGATGTTCCTGGCCAATTCCAAGCTTCGCTGCTAGAAACCTGGGAGAAAGAAACTTGTGTTTCTTGTGCACCTGCATCAGTGCATTGTATTAAACCCTGTTCAGGCAGGGTAGTAGGCATCACTGATGCCTACTTTAGAGTTTATGGAAACGCTGAAGCTTCCTGTGTCAGTAGGAAGTAACATTTCATTAGATAGTGCTTGTCATCTGGCCGTGATCAGATTTACCTCTGAATTGATAGACTTCAGCATTGAAGTTAAACCTTATGTGCCTGATGTTGTGCACATAGTCCTTGCTAGGCTCTTCCTAGGTAATGGATGGAAATACCTAAAATTTCAGATTGGTCCATCTGTGTTAAGTGTACTGTAGAAAGAAGAGTATAGTGCTTTAATTCTTCTCTTGTTTTGGATTGGGAGGATGGGGTGGAAGACAGCACTGGGGAAGTGATCAGCTGTGTCAGAACTTGGAGCAGGTGGCAGAGGAGGAGGAGTGGAAAATTCAGAATAGAAGGAAGATGCCCTACTAGAGTGTGTTCACTTAGAATATTTGCAACTTCAAGAAGGCACTGCAATAAATAGAAAATGATTGTTGTATGGCAAGTGTCTGTAGGCTGTAAAATGTGTTCCTCAGTCCCTGTGTACACTTGAGTGCTTGCCTACAGAACAGGATTCTGACTCTGAACTGCTTTCTCTTTCACAGCTGCTGTGCCTTATTGGGGAGTCATTCGATGACTACAGTGATGATGTGTGTGGTGCTGTTGTTAATGTTAGAACTAAGGGTGATAAAATAGCAATATGGACAACTGAATGTGAAAACAGGGATGCTGTTACGCATATAGGGTAAGTAACATGAGCGGCACCTCGGCTGTGGGAAGTGTGACCATGCACATAAAGCCGGTTGGTTACATAGGGAGGCATTCCAGGCAAGTGGAGCCTGCACAGGGCTATATCCAAAGCTTAAATAACTGTGCCAAATTGTGTTCAATTCTTCATTTCTAAACCACAGTGAAGGTAGTACAGCAGTACAGAGTAGTCGCTAACACATGCCCATACACAAATCTTGGCAAAAAAATCTCATTTCACAATGAGGCATTGTAACTAACAACTGTAGGTAATGTGCAATCTGTTCCAGCCTGCCAGTTTGTAAAGGGTAGTCAGTAAGAGCAGAGCATTGATAAGATTTTTTTCAAGAAAAGTGATGCTTCCTAATAAGATAGGAAAGGTGCCTGCAAATCTTGAGCAGAGAAGGATGTACTTAATTTTGGAAGAAAAAAAAGCTGTAAGCGATGTGCTGTGAAACTTTACAGGTGTTTTCCCACATTTTGCTTCTGTTTAAGTACCAATAAAGCAATGCTGAGATTCATGGGTTATTTGACCTGTGTAATAATATGCTATAATCTTTAAGTAAGCAACAGTAGTTACCTCAAATCGAGTCTGTGCTATGGAAAATTCATGTTCTGCTCTATTGTGTAGCAAGTATTAGTAATTACACAGTTACTATTTACACAATTATGTGATTACAATTACTAATTACACAAGTATTTCTTGGATTCTGTAGTGCTGATGCTTCAGAATAACTTGATGTTAAATTTACCTTATGCAAACCAAGAAAAATATTCATCTTCCTGGCTTAGTGCATCTGTCTTAAGCCAAACTTCAACTGTCAGGCATAGCAGTTTACTTGTTTCACTAAGATGGCTCTTT
This sequence comes from Sterrhoptilus dennistouni, assembly GCA_013397095.1. Classification (NCBI taxonomy): domain Eukaryota; kingdom Metazoa; phylum Chordata; class Aves; order Passeriformes; family Zosteropidae; genus Sterrhoptilus; species Sterrhoptilus dennistouni. Next base: position 1,699,267 of record VWZU01019343.1, on the reverse strand, counting down.
TGACATGTGCCCCTTTTGGGCCTTTAAGAATCTGTCTGCCTTCTACTAACAATTTTATTATACAGTCATGTTTTCAGGTTTCAGTGGTAAGTGTTTAATAATAAACAAGCAAAACTGTGGTGTTCGTCTTCTGCTACCAGAATGTTGCAATAAACCTAGTAGGCATCAGACAGCATTTTAGAATGGTATTAACCATTAAGTAAGGAGTTAACTTCTTTAGAGAACTGTGAAGAAGTTAAGATTTTTGCAAACTGACACAAGGACCAAGGTAAGTTATGCTGCCTGCTGGCTCCCATATTATGCTAACTCAAAACAGGAGTAGCCATTAATGAGTTGCATCTCACTCTGTGCTAAGGAACACTCTGTGTTTGTGTCTGAGGCAGGTACTGCTGCTTCTTTCTCTTCAGACATAAGATCCAAGCTGGTTTTTCTTGAAACTTCTGTTGGGTAAGGTGCCTGTCACTAGGTCAGTGGGGGTCTGTTTTCTGTCAGTAGTTGAAGGAAAGACAGCAACTCTCTGGAATCACAGTCTATGGGGTGATTTAAAGTGTCTGTTCCAGGGAATTGCTGTTTTCTTTGGTTCAGGTGACTTTATCATCTCAGTAGTTCTGGAATTGTGAATGAGTTCTTCATAGCTGTTTTCTTTCTGTGTTTGGAAATACAGCTTTCTGGTATTAATGATACTCACATGAATGCAGTATAGAGTCCCTGCATTTTGCAGTTATTTAGGCCTGTTAATGATTTTTTTTGCAAGAGCTTGTCCTATTATATGTGGTAGGTCATTTTACAAAACTGTAAGTGGGTTTTAGATGCAATACACTAGAAAAAGCATATTTCAAGTCCTTTATTCATATCTGAGAAATTGTTTCTACATAGGCAACTCTTTTTTATGGTGTCCACAGATCTTAAAAGCAGGTGTCCTGATCCTAATTCCTTCCTAAGGACTTTGCTTAAACTGTTGTTTTATTTCTTTTCCTCTCCAGGAGAGTATACAAGGAAAGATTAGGACTTCCTCCAAAGATAGTGATTGGTTATCAGTCCCATGCAGACACAGCTACTAAGAGCGGCTCCACCACTAAAAATAGGTTTGTTGTTTAAGACGACACCTTCTGAGTATTCTTTCATAGGAGACTGCGTCAAGCAATCGAGATTGGGAGCTGAACCAAAGCCTCTTCAAAAGCAGAGTGGACTACATTTAAATTTGATTTCCATCTAAATGTTGCTAAGATTTGTGAGAAGTCTCATTCGCCTTTGTCTTGTACTTCTATGTTCAGTTTTTCTATTTTGGCCGAAGTAACCGTTACCAATCGGAATTTTAGTACACTTCACCCCCCAAATCCTTAAGTGTGTTTCTGGCCCACTCTGTCATAGCTTGGTAGAAACATTACTATTGCAAAAAAATAATTTCTTTATCCACAGTATTCAGAAAAGAAGTTGCATTTCTGTACCTGCAGGAAATTACTCTGTTTTACACTTGCATTGTATGCAGTAAGATTTCGCTGGTTTGGAAAAGAGTATGGTGCATACAGTTTTCTAGCATTTTTTTATACAGCATCATCTTTGCTGTAACCTATGCTGATGGCTGCTAGATTAATTTATTTGTTTTCCCTATTTGATAACATTAGTGATATTTTGATTTCACTTGTTTTTGCTCATGTAACATTTGGTGAAGAATCTGGGAATATGACAAAGGTGGAATAAACATTAATTTTGTGCATTCTTTGGTAATTTTTTGGTTTTTTTGTAACATCAAAGCTTTGCTACAGATTTATGCATTTCAGTCAAATCAGTGATCTTTTTGTGTGATTTCCTGAACATAAATGTGGATTTTTTTTTTTAATGTAACACCATAATTTACATTCCTTACTAGAAATAGTATGTCTGTTTTTGTATCTTAAGCTGTATTTTAACACTTTGTATTACTTAGGTTATTTTGCTTTGGTTAAAATGGCTCAAGTAGAAAAGCGGTCCCATTCATACTAAGACAGTGTACAAAACTGTAAATAAAATGTGTACAGTGAATTGTCTTTTAGACAACTAGATTTGTCCTTTTATTTCTCCATCTATACAGCAAGTATTTGTACCTCTTGTGACAAGGCAGTCTCTACTGTGGCTTCTATTGTAGTGTCTTCCAAGAAAGAAAGTCTGGAGCTATAGTCTGTTGAAACTTTTAATAAACCTATTAGATAGCACACTAAATCAAAGTGGAATTATATCAATGTGGCTACTGTTCTTTTTTAGTGCTTGGTCTAATTGATCATGGCTTGTTTTGTTTCTCTTTTGACTTCTGTTTTATGCCCAACCAAGAATTTCAAGGGTACACAGAAAGCTGTTTAGTTTCAGGTAGGAGCCACAGTAAAAGTGCTTTAGTGAGTGATTCTGCTTTAAGGATATATAATGCATAAAGTACAAGTAGAGCCATACTGGACACATGGCTACAAATAAAAGTATGAGTATCTAGATAGCTTGCTATTACTATGTCTGACTAATTGAAGCTTTGTTTCATTGTTTGAAAGTTACTCCAGGAGAGCTGTAAGTTTACTTGGAAGCTCACAGGACAGAGGAGATTTTGAGAGTGGAGCTCATTATTTTGAGCAAAAGATGAGAGGCTTTTTTCTTTCCACCTCTTAAAGCAGAGCATGCAGCAAAATCAGTGCTTTATTGCTGATTTCTTACTTTTTTTAAACTGTGAGGTACTTAGGCTCCATAGCCCTGGCAAGATCTTTTTCTTCAGCTAAGTGTCAAGACAGGTGCTTATTGAGGTTTTGATCTTTGTGATAACTTATTAAAGCAAGTTTAGTCACTGGCAGTGAAGCTTTAGTTGAATCTGCCTGATGAAGGCACTGAAGTGTCTGTGTGCTGAAATAGACTTGAACACTTTTCTTGCACATTTGATCAGAAATGTGTCATAAGGAGCATATCAGACTATGCCAAAAATGTCTGGATCATTATTACAGCTGTTAAATAGAAACACTTAGAGTAGACATCTCTATCTAAAGATACTATGCCTTCAGTATTGGTCATTAACCAGGGTAGCTGGTGAATATGGAGAGAGCTGTCAAGGCTGTTTGTGTGCTGGTTTCTGTGGATTCTCACGTAACTGGTTGTCTGTCCTGATTCAGCAGGTGTGCAGAGCAAGTCAGGTTTGTTTAATAGGCCCATTGATAGTAGAATATAGGAGTCCATGCCTGTTCCCAGCTTCAGCTACTCATTAGTAATGCTTGCATGCATGGGAGTGTGAAGATGAATCAGCCTCCCGAGTGGTGACTCTGTGTGTGTAATTTGGGAGCATGGTGGCCAGGCTCTGTCACAGGAGTGTCACTGGAAACAGTGGTAGTGCTGCCCTTCTGTAAAGAGCATTGAGATTACCCTGAGTGCCGTTGTGAGAATTACATAGTGTTGAGTTTGTTCATTTTGCTACAAGACTGACCTGAGTATTATATAGGGTAGCAGCATTTTGTTCCTCTAGAAAAGTGATGGATAGGTTTTTTTTATATAGCCTCAGGTTTTTGAGCCTGAACCTATTGAAGCAGCCAGTTAACTTGCCTGTAGCATGAAAACTGCAGGCAGGTTGATTTGAGGCTCATTGCTTTCACATAACAATTGCGGTGTTTCTAGAAGGCTTTAGAGGAAATTAGCTGGCATGGTTGCTTTATCAAACATACAGCCTATGCCTTTAATTCATTTTTAGAGGAAGCAAATGACCACAAACCTTGTTTTCTCCAGCTTGCAAATCACTTTGTGCTGCATACTAATGTTCTTCTGATTATAATGGTGTAGTTTGTATTTGTGTGCTAAGGGAGAAAGCTGAGAGCTTTCCATTCTGCGTATTAATATAACAGCCACAGGCTCAGGAGAGGACAAAGCAGTAAATGTTGTAGTATCTTGTACTGATGCAGAATATTCAGTGTCATTAAACTCCCAGCTAAAGGGGTGGCTGTTGTCAATGTGTGGTTTTAGTAAGCCTGGGAAGACTACAGAGTAAATGTCTAAGGCATCTTTTCAGAAGTGGGGTTATGTGGTACAAAACCAGCAGAGCAAGGAAGGGCAGCAGTAATTGCTGTGCTAGAAGAGGTGTAAGAATGTGTCCATATACAGCCTACAGTGAAGATGGGGCAACAGGTGAGGAATATGTGTGAATTGTCAGCTTCTGGGTATACTGTTAAATCTTGGGCTGTGCAATGCTTTTCATTGTCATTTCTGTTTGTCCTGCTGTGCTGTCACTGTCTTGTGTATCAAGTTGTCTCTAGCTCAGGAAACTTAACTTTGTTACCTATATTCTGGAAACTTGGGGTAGTGACTTTTAGCCAAGCTTGAAGTGAGCTCAAAGCTTCCATCCTACCTAGTGGAATCCTTTCTTAATAAATTGCTTGGAAAAAGTACTCTAGACTCCATTCTGGAACTCTTGTGGAATGCAAAAAAAAAAAAAACAAACAAAACAAACCCTAAAACATTGCATTTTACTCTCTGAAAGTGACATGGATCTTCCCTTTGGTGTGTGACCTCCCACATTTCCAAGAAGCTTTATTTTTGAGTCTTGGCCTGATGGTTTTAAAACTAGTTTTTAAGAACATCTTGCATTCAAGTACTCTACCAGACAGTTAAGCTTCATAGTTAAAACCATAAAGCTTTCATGCTGCCTGGCACTTAACTTTTAGATTACTTTGCCCTCTTAAAAACAGACAGTGGTTTCTGCAGAATTTTCTTGTGAATAGGTTTTACTTAGGTCTTAAAATATCTTTTTTTAATGCAGAATTTGTGCCTTTTCCCATTGGACAAGAAACAGGCACATGGAAATGACATGAGCAGGAAAGAAATAGGTATAACTATTTCATTTTGAGACATTTCAGACCTGTCCATCTAAATTTTTTGGAGGGCAGAAGTTGCAGAGTACATGAGCAAGCAGTGTGGAACCAGTCCTATGGAAGGCATCTGCTACACCTCCATCATTGTGTCAGAGCTCCAGGAGCTGTTCAGTCCCAAAGGCTTGCCATTTTTGATCTCTTTGTGGGACATCCATTCACTGCAGCTGCTTGAACAGATTTTCTGTCTATTAGCTCTTAGAAGTTTTGTATTCTGCTGGAATTTGTTTTCTGTTGTCTGACTCTGGCACTGCAGCAAAACCTTTAATAAGCACTTAAATTCCTTCCCCTGTGATAAAAACCATAGTCACTCTTCCTCTTGCCTGGTGGCTGCCTGGCACTTTTCCCAAAAGACTATGCAGGTTCTGATGTCCAGAGCTAAATGTGAATTATGGCTATGCACATGATGGTTGTTATGCTTCCCAGCATTAACTTGTTACTTTGTGTGATGCCTTATATGTAGAAACATCCTAGCTGAAGTCTGCTGGTATCAGTTTGCCTGCTAACCAAATGTAATTCAGAATTTTTTTATTATTATTATTATTCCCCGCTAGTACTGAGCGTGTGACAAGCTTAGCTGTGAATTTGTGGAGTTTGGGTGCGTGGGGTTTATGACTGCCTGTGCTTTTCTTGTCTCCATTTTTCTAAATCTTGATGCTTTTCAAGCCTTACTAAAACATGTTTAATAAAGGGAAAAATTAGACTGAGTCTAGTCACTGCTTTTTTCAGTCACTGTGATACCATGGAGAATTCCAGGTGTTGCTAAACCCGGATAAAGACGGTTTGTGACTTCTTTGGCATAATAATCTGCTTATGGGATTTCATTTTTTTATCTCTAGCCATGTAAGTATGATAATAGTGAATATGATACTTGAAAGTGTGTGTGAATATATCGTATATAAAACAAAAATGACTCATCTATTTTTTCAAAGTAGAAAACTGTTTTGTTATTTCTAAAAGGTTTCTTTGACTTTCTGTAATGAATTATTGGATTTTGCTTACAATAGGTAGTTTAGATCAATCTTTTTTCCTATGTTGTGCCTATTATTGTTATCAAAGAGTTGGAGCCAACCTTATAGGTAAGGTTTGGCATTCTTTGAAGTAAAGATAGTTTTTGAGCCTTATCTTCCTCCGTATGTACAGGGTAGTTTATCCTAGTGCATCTTGCCCTGAGCCGTACAAATACGCAGAAAATATAATGGGAAATTGGAAGGTACTACTTTATTTCTGTAGTTTGAATGAAAATAAAGTTTCTGAGGAACTAATGTCTCAGCTTCTTGACTCTCTATGGGATGTAGAGAAATGCAGATAAAACAAAAATGAGTATGGAACTACTCTGAATCCTGTGTTTGCTTTTCAGTGTGGAGCTCGTGTGTCACTGGGGCTCCTGCAGCTCGCCCACACATCAGCCTTGATCTAGAGAAGAACTGGTGTAACACGATTGCAAAATCACTGCTCTTCCCTTGTTTACCAGAGTTTCTCCAGTAGGAAGGAGTAGTCCAAATATGGTGTAGTGGATCAATTAGCAGGACAGTGCAGATGGACCCTTAATGGGAGCTCCTGTTGTGCCACTGCAGTGGCATCAAACAGCTGGAGACAGCGCTGGGAAGTCGCAGGAGGGCTTTGGTCTGCCTGTGCTGTCCATTGGAGGCTTCATCACCAGAAAGAAACTCTGTGTAGGTGTTATCACTGCACAGCTGTGCACTTCAGCACCAGAGAGGTTTTCTGATACAAGAGTAGGTGTTTGATTTGGCTGTAAATTGACCCCACTACATGGCCTCAGTTCATATTGTGTATTTGAAGTGGGAGTGCTCCTGCACAGTGAGGAAAGGGTGACTACCAAAGTCCCGAGGTGGAGATGCTGCTTCAAAGTTTCCCTGTACCTGGAAAATTCATCCTTCAGTACATTCCCTAAAAGTGAGGGAGAAATTTGCAGGGTGATATGTGGGGACAGATGTTTGGGTAAAAAAGAAAAAAACTTAGAAATGTCCCTTAACTGTTTATTGCTTCATTGGTAGAGATGTCTTCCCTGTACCCACCAGTTGGGGGGAAGTGCAGGGGGAGGTGGTCATCAAGGGCAGAACTGAGGTTTGATTCTTTATTTTTTTCCACCTTGGCCATGAAGGTTATCATAGATCAAATAAAAATTGGCAAATAGATTCAAGCACTAACAGTTTTATGGAATTTTAAGGTAAATTCCCCCTTCAAGGTTCTGGTGTTCCTTTAATTACGGCTGCAGTAGCCCTAAACCCTCAGTGTTATTTGAAGTTCGTGAGTGTGACAAGGCTACATGAATGTCTTGTTTTGTCTTCATTAAACTGGTGCTTTGCCAGTGTCTTGGGGGAATCATAATTGTGTAGAGTGGTCATAAGCTGTAACAGCAGTAAAAGTTTGAGCAACGCACTGCAAAAAAAAAATTGGATATGGATGATTACTTAAAAAATACATGATTCTTTCACATTTGTGAAATATGAAACTGATACAAAGGGGAGAATTAGATTTTGTAACAGATCTGATGCTTTTCCTTGGCCATTATTTTCAGTAGAGGTGGTGCTGTCCAGATGTCCCTGCACAGCTGTCTGATGGCAGCAGGAGCAATGGCATTGCTGAGGGGACACCTGCACTGAGGCACCTCTCGGCAGCTGGGAGCTGCTTCTCTTCTCTGAGCTTGTGCTGTGGGTGCTCTTGGTTTTCTCTGGTAAACTCCAGGACCCAGAGATGAGGTTTTCACTTCTACTCTCTGACATGATCTCCTCAAGCTGCACTTCCTTGGTGCACAAACATGCTTCTGGTTCTGTGCACTTGATGTTGTTGCACTAACCCTGCTCCTTGTGTTTCTTTTAAGATGGGTATTCGTGTGAAATTCTAGGCATTCTGCCAGAGTGCGATTAATTCTGGATTGAACACAACTGAACCAACCTTTCCTCTTATATGCTCTTGAGGCTACAATTTAATTACACTAGAAGTAGTATGGTTTGGGATCATCTCTAGCTAAATTACCTTGAGGCAGCTCAGTCCTACTCCTTGCCTTTAATTTTAGAGTTTTCCTAGGTTTGAACAACAGAATCAGCTTCTTGGAAATGCTGGAGTGTAGATATCCCTTTGTTTTAGTACAGGTAAGCTTGGGCTATGGCTTGGGTCTGCCCTACTCTCCCCTAAAGGAATTTGCAGCAGAATTGGCATGTCAGCAAGGGAATAAAATGCCTTGGCAGTGTGAGGTGTTTGCAGTGAGATCATTTGCTAGCTGTCATGTTGCCGAGTGCTGTGCCTTGCAGTGCTGGTTCCAGTCTTTGTAAGGAGGTTTGTACAGGTGTTAACTACGTTTGAGAATACTTCCGTCTTCAAATCTTGGTTTCTTCCCTGTATTGTGTCAGAGACTTTATTTTTGCCATTTTATAACAATTTCTGAGGATTTCTCCAACATTGCTGAGCTGTACTCAGTTGTAACTATTATTGACACTATTAGCTATTTTATATGTATATATATATATGTATATATATAAATAAAACTGTTACTGGAGTGCTTACATTTTCCAGCAGTTCTGGAGCACCGTGCTGGTTAATGCACCTGCATGCTGGCTGCAGCTGGGTTCGCTTGCTTGGAGTAGAAGGGAGAAGAGATTCCTAGCAGCCTGGTGCATTTATTTAGGGTTGGTTTGAGGAGGTTTCCTTTCCCAAAGCTGAGCCATAACCTTAAAATGGAAATTGCAGATAGTAAAGGCATTCTTTGAGTTTGCCTATCAGTGGAGAGGGGGTGGCCAGCAGCAGATAGAGGAGCATTCTCACAGGAATGTGCCAGAGGATAGTGAAACAATTACTAAAAAGCAACTGAACTACTGGGGCACTGAAACAGCTTCTGGATTGAAGTGGTCAACCTGAAATGCTCTTCAAATCTTTGTAGGTTTTGTCCTAAGCATAATAATTCCCCCTTTGCAGCTGCTCTGTGAGGTAACTGCTGTGCATGTATCAGTTCTATTGGTTGCTTAACTTAATGCAGCATTTTCGGTCTTTGCAGTTCACCCCATGCTGCTCCCTTTCTTCAGCGGGCAGAAATCAGAATTTCTGAAATGGTTTTCTTGCATAGGGCAGTTCGTATTTTCCAGTTTGTAGTCTGAGATCTCCCTTGGGACAATTGACTATAAAGGCCTTTTAACTGCAGAAGACAAAGTGGGGATGAAAATAAGCAGCTCTGTGCCGCACAGTCTCTGTGTAAATATCAACCAGAAAAGAAAATAAAGACTTTTGCTCTCTGGGCAGAGTTTGCTGTAGTATTGGTCCAATGTTCAGCTCAGGTGTTAGCAGAAGGCTCAGGGGTCACATGAAAGGAAGAAAGGCAGAAAAAAAGTTTCTGTCACTTCCCGATAGTCTGCCAAAGTCCATCCTGGTCTTCATGTTTGTGTGGGGAGTGCTGGGGTAGAAAATGCAATCACAGGGCTTCCTTACCTTTTTTCAATATCTGTGATATTTTACAGAAAAGTAATTCAATTGATTTTGAGGCCTTGTAGAAAGGGAAACAAGTCGGTTAAGTTGCTACTTTTTGTTTTGGTCATCTAGTCCAAAGACCTAGTCATTTGGGGTTATTTTACAAATTTCAGAGAACACTGTGGACTGAGTTCTTGTTTTCCTGTAACTTCAGCCCTGTGGCATTTGGTCTGGTCCATTCTTGCCACATTGTTACCCATGGAGATGACAGTCGTTGACAACTTTAAAAACTTGGTTTGGTTTTTTCCTTTCAGCAAAGGAAAGGAAAAAAACCCCTTGCTTTGTCATTAAGCAACACAAGGACAATTTATGGTGGTCTAGATTTTGCTGCAGAGGCTCTAGAAAGAGTCAGGGAAAGGAATGTGTGGTTTAAGAATTTTGCCCTAAAAAAAGGAACTCCTCGATGACACAGAACTGGCAGATACTGAGAAGACGATGTGCTCTCTTGGGGAGATGGTTTGCCAGAGGCACAGGTAAGAACATCTCCAGTCCAGCCAGGCTGCAAACTCCCCGACTCCAGTGCCACTCCTGGCTTTAGGCATCATCATCCTCTTTTCTCTGTTTTGCGCAAGGCTGTTCTGCTGAGGGAACGTGAGCACACATTTCCCTGCAGCAGGCTGTGGATCACACACACAGGAGTGTTTGGGAGCTTCACCAGGTGTGTGTTTTATTTCCATATAGGCTCTGGAGAGGTTTGTCAGCTGGGCCTGTTCCCATCTCCTGCCTGGCTGAAATGATGGGATGCTGACTCAAATACTTGCAAGTGCACATTTTCCAGGTGCTGGTCTCCAGCTGCCGTCTGCCCTCAAGCAGCAATAAGATGGTTCTATAAAAAACTTTAAGCAGTGAACACCTGTGGAAGGAGACATTTGGCAATGCAGCAGTAGGCAGCATATCCCAAATGGAACTCCAGTAAAAAGGGACACACAGGCCAGCAGTGCATTGCCATTTCCCACCAGCTGGTATTGTGTTTGCCATGTTTAGGATCACCTAAAAACTATGTTTTCCTGTAAAGCTGTTCCTATCTGCCCCAGCAAGAAGGACTTAACACATTTGGAAAAATCAATAGGCTTCTGCTGTGGGGGTTGTGGCATAGGCTGGTTTTTACAGTGAGCCCTTGAGAGAGGTTGCTTCTTTTATCTAGTGGCATGAGATGTTCAAGAGGAAAATAACTGTTGCAGAAATTGCTCTTGTGCCTTGCCACAGCCCAAAACTGGAAATGCCTTAGTTAGAGCAGTTGTCTGTAGCTGCCTGGATTAGAAAGGTAACTCATTTTTGAAAATGCTGATAGTTGTTTCCAGCATGCAGTTTGATGTGACTGTTGTTCTCCCTTCAGTGTAGGATAAAATGTAGGAGGATAAAAATGTAACATGTTTGTTAATTCTTATCTATTACTATGAGTTGTGGTACAAGTAGGAAAAAATGAATTATATGTTACTGTAACACTGAAATGGGCTGAGAGGAGCTTGTGTTCTGTAGACACAAATGTCACTAAAAGGGGATATGCTTTACTTGTCTGCACGTGGTAAAATCCAGAACCTGTTTGTTTTCTGGAGGCAGTTTAAAACCACAAAATTTCCCCCAAGTGCAAGAGTTTCATTACTGCTGGTAAAGCTTTAAAGATACTTTATTACTTGGAGCTTTCCACGCAGAAAATTACTTTTCTGGCCTGCTTGGGAGCCAGGAGCTCTGCTGTTTGCCTTCCTTTAGTACATCCTGTATTCTCAACCATGCTTATTTTAAACTTGAGGCTGACAGCAAAGGTGTCCTACTGACTTGATTAAAATATTGTCCGAACTTTGTGTCCTGTTTCCAACAGTGACCAGTGACAGATGATTAGGAAACAGCTTGCGGAATGAAAGATCCATAGTACGATTTTTCCTTTGGGACACGTTGTCCACTTTTGGCAAAAAACTGCACCTAAGACTGCTGTGTTTAATAGCTCCTGATTGATCTCTCTCCATTAATTTGGTGGGTCCCTTTCTGAATGAATTTATAATACTATTTTTTGAAGTTGACGCAGCAGTTGAGTTTCCAGCACAGTGATGCACTGTGAGAAGGCACTTCCATTTGTGTCATTATAGCTTCCCACAAAAAATTCAGATTGAGCCTCTCCTTTCAATTCAGTCCGGTGGCAGACATATCAGAACTACCACTTAGCAAAAGGGGATGGAGATACCTTTGCTTTAGTTTGTTGGGTTTTTTTAATACTGTGCTCTCTGCCAGTCCTGTTTGCAGTTTAGTTTGCACATTTTTGTGGTTTTCGGTTGCTGAGTACTGGAAGCCTGGTTAACAATGTCTTCCACCTAGGGCCATGCAAACCATACTGTTACGGTATGTAAATAAAAGTCCTGCATTTTAGCCATAAATGCCATAAAAAGAATGGAATTACAGAAGCAAAAAAGAGCAACTCCTGATAATTAGCACAACTTTTCCAAAGTAGTACTATGTGCCCCTCTGCAAGTCTGCACCTGATCAGGAGGCCCAGGGTTGTTTCAAATGCAAGCACCCTGATAACAGTCAAATCACTAAGTCCACATGTCACTTGGCAGAGCTGTCTCTAGGTACTGCGTGATTTTCACTTTGCTGATGCACTACATCCTCTTCCAGTTAAAAGCAACCAAATGCAAACGGTGCACATTTGCAAAGGAACCTTCTCTGCCTGTGCTCTGGCCTCGCGTGTTGCTGTTTCCAAACAGCCCCGTGGTGCCTTCGGGAACCTCGTGACCTAATAAATGTAACAGCCAGAAACAAAAGCAGCCTAATCTCCTCACTCGGGCATTTTGCCACGGAAAGTCAGTGTTTGCTGCCTCAACACTGTCAGATAGGAGAGGCACCCGAGAGAGAGGTGACTCATCATGGAAACTCATCTTTCTGTCACGGTGAGGGAGCTTTCTGCATTCCCCTGTCTCCGGGCTCTGCAGATTGGGCCCCCAGCTGTGGGGCATGAGCTCTATTTCCGTGGGAGCGTCTCCCTGGGTGAGCACATGCCTGTCTCCTGTTGCCTTCTTCCAGAGTTCAGGCTCCCTCCTCCACCGAAAAAAACCCCCCAAGTTTCACAGCCTTTTGAGGTGGCTACAGTAGCTCTTTCTTTTAAAGCTGACCTTCAAGGGAGTAAATGCTGTCAACCAGATCCTACTTCGTGCTGTTTGAAGAAAGGCTGAAGTGAGAGAGATGTTTTGAGAAAATCCCGATTATTTTTTTCTTTATTTTCTATTCTGCTTGTTCTTTATGTCCCAATTAAGATCCTGTCTATCCTGGATGACAGAATCCTGGAAATGTAGAAGTATGAATTAACAAGAGCAAAACTTGGGTCTGCTTGAAAAGAAGGTTTTTGTGGGTTGTTTTGTTTTGTTTTTCATGCTTTGGTTATTCTAGAATAATTAATTCATGATGAAGCTTGCAAAAAGGAAGGAACTACTGTTACTGATAAATACTAATATGTATAAAACCCTTACTCACATAGGTAGCAACTTCTGTTTTTTATGGAATTTGACCTATTACTGCAGCCTGAATTTCAGGCTTCTAAATTTCTGAATTTTGGAGTTTTCATGTTGAAAGGGTCTATGTCTGTGAAGGAGTAAAAGCCTGACCTTGATGTAATTGCTACAACTGTTCTGTGAAGAACTGTGGATTTTTCTCTGCCAAAGAAATGTCTTATCAGATTTCATGCATCATGTTGCCTCTTGAAAAACTTAACTCCTTTCTAGACAAATTAAGTCGAAGATAAAAATATTCTTAAAACTAATAGTGCGTTATTAGTACACAAGTTTTAGCAGTAAAGGAAGTTTAATGAACATCCCTCATCTTACCTCCATAAAATTAATTTTCATGCATCTCTCCTGTAATTTATTAATTTAAAAATTCTTATTTATTAAGCTTACAAAAATATAAGCCAGTTCACATAATAACTTCTTGAAGATACATTTTCTACAGTCCAAGAGTAAGGGGATACAAATCTTTCAAGAACCGATTGAAGATAAGCTCAAATAATAGAGAATTCCAGCTATAACTTACTTTCTTTGGGAAAAAAAAATATAGAGGGTGAGGAGATTGTAAGATTTATAGGTACATCAAGTTTGCTTTTTTTTTCAGCTCAGATGTAATTGAGGAATTATATTTGTTATGGACCTTGTTGTAATGCATAGGCTGTGTTTGGTGCCTTTGTGTTACATAAAGTTTCCGAGGAGCTCTGTAATGCAGCTGTAAACTCTGCACACGAGTGAGAAGCTCAGTTGAACTCTGGGTATCGGTGCTGCTGCTGAGTCATACTGACAGCTCAGCCTGGGCAGCTCTAATCGAGGTTCAGAGTGGAACAGGGCATTTCTGAGCATTGAGGTGAGACCAAGGAAGTCCTGCAGGCGCTACTGGTGCTCAGTTTGCCTCTTGCTGAACCTGCTGTGCCAGCCCCTGAGCTGACAGAGAAAGAATGTGGCTGCTGATCCTCAGGTTTCTGGTACTGTAATTAGGGCTTTGGCTTTTTGACTCAGTGCAGAACATCTTCTTAAAGCAATCAGAACAGTTCCTTTACTGTCAGATGTCACTAGGGGTGTAAAGAAATTTTCACTGACTTCAAGGATGGTGCTCAAAGTGTGACTTTATAATTTTCCTTAGATGTGATTTAGGCACTCTTGCAGTAGAGGCTGCCAGCACTAACAAGGGACTGTGGGAACATTTATGAAATACTATTTACATGTGAGTTTACTGTGAATGGATGAACTTTCTTCTTGTAACCGATCGAGTTAAAACTCAATCATGCACATGGAAAGCCAATGGAAAAGGGACTTTTATCTTATGGAATCATAAGACAAAAGGGTTTTCTCCCCCAATCACTCATTTGTGGTATCTGCCACAGGATGTCCTTTTGCAAATGTGTATCTGCCATAGAAAATGGCTCCATGGAAAAGTTGCATAATGACAGATGTTCTTTGTCATCAGGTGGGTTTATGCCAGGGGCAAGGATGTACTTCCTGTTCCCTGGCTTTATAGACACGCATTTGGTTGGGAAAAAAAGATGATGTTATTTGTATGTGATACTTTATATCCTGTCACGGACTGTTTGTCCTTTCAGTATGAGTCACGCTGGTCTCAGCTCCGCATGATGCCCATCAGTGGTTTCATTCTGTTAGTTGTTAAAAATAAGGCCAGCTTGCTCCCTCACCCACCTTGCACTAGTTGTCTTGCCTTAGATGATATACATGAAGAGCACTCCTTTTCTCACAACCAAAGACAAAGCCCACTTTTAAAGTGTGTGTGGCTTCTCCGTCTCTGCCAGCTCTAGCTTGCAGCTGCTGTCAGTTATTATTTTGTCAAAGTTCAGGTTTCAAACTCACCTATCTGCCTGACATGAGAGGCTTCCCTTTGGATATATTCATTGGATCTGACTTTAGATTTATTTACCACTAGGCTTGTTTCACTGTTCCAAGTAAAGACCAGCCCCTTCCTAGAGCAGAACGTGTGGTATTTATCAGAAAGAGACAGCTTTAGGGCTGCCAGATAACCTGACCAGCCTGCTCCTCTGTAAAGAATTTTGTGGGCTCTGCTGATACGGACAAAGCAACTGCACTGGGGATGTTGGAAGATGCTGCTATCTGTAGGGGAGCAGACCAGTACTGCTCCGGCATACTCGTGAAGAAAAGCACTTTCAAGCTTGTGAATATTTATAACCTCTTGTTGCTGATGATGGCACCCATTTGCAGTTTTTCTGCTGTCAGTGTGTGTCATCAAGGCCCAGATGCTCATTGTTTTGTTCTCATCAAACTCCCTGCTTTGGTTCACAGGCCCACAAGAAACTCTCTGTGGCTCTTTGCAACAAACCAAACAATTGCAAACCCCTTCCTGCCCAGTCGAGGTGATGCTTATCAAAGTGTTACTCATCTAGATCTTGCCTATATTAGACAAGGTGTCTGCCTCTAGAGTGAGACAGCTGCATCCACAGAACTGCTGGTTAACTCTGTTCAGTCTATACCTGAAATTGATTTTAAGCCTTGGAGGATTAATATAAGCTTTTTTAGCTAGGGATTATAGACCTATGAGGACATGCAAGTGCCATTTTGCTAGTTATAAATTGTATTGTAGATTAAATTCTAAGCGATTCAGGTATTTTAAGAGTGTCATTCACCCCTGCACAGGTAGGCCAAATGTATCTGGTATGCATCTGTGATGAAAACCCTGAGAAAGAAGAGTGGGTTTGTTACAATGACAGCAATAGAGAAGTGATGGCTTTCCTCTCAGGTCAATCCTCTCGGGTTTCACCCCTGCAGGGAGGGTAAGGAGAGAAACACCTTTATCTTTCCTGCAAACCACACAAATAGAAAAGTAAAGACTACAAAGCAGAAGAGGGTGAAGGGAGAATCCAGGTTTAAGGAGGAGATGGCTCAAAAAGAAGCACTGTGTCTTCTGCAAATATTTGCTGTGATGAAGCATGGGAAGTCACAAAACCAGTCTGAAAATCTGAGTATTTGCATCTGCAGGAGAGAAGGGAAATGAGACTGCAGATCTTGCTCTTTTTTCTTTGACTCTGTTGCCAGAGGGCCAAGATAGGCAATAGTTGCAGATGAAGCTGCTACCTTCCTCTGTCCCCAGGGCATGTGGGCAACCCAGCAGCCCTCCTGCATTGCTTTCATTTTGGTGCAGCTTTGCACCTTGCACCAAATTCTTTTAGAGATGCGTGGACTGTTATTGCCTGCCCTTGCCTTTCCCTGTGTAAATTTTGCAGGAGAAATGGATCAGTTTTGCTTGATGTGACTTTGCTGTCTGCTGTCTTTAAATCAGTTTCGACTGCTATGAGACTCAAGTGGTGGCAGCTGGGACACTGCTTAGCTTCAAGCATGGCTGGAGTTGCTCTGTGACCTGAAGGAAAAGGTGACTGCATTTTACACTCTGGATGGCAGAATGCCATGCATTAAGGGCAATGGAAAATAGGTATGTGGGAGGAAGCCCTTACTCAGTTAATACACCTAAATGTGAAGAAAGAGGATTTGGTGTCAAAGTACATCTGTTGCCTGTGGTTTGATGTAGACAGCATGACATGTATTGCTAAACCTTTGTTCCAGCTGTCAAAGGCATCTAAGTTTCCATGATTTTTCATTGGCTGCTGCTTGTGAAATTTGCTGCACTTGAAGTTTACTGCTTCTGACATGCAGGAATTTTTTTTTTCAAAGTGTGAGTGAGCTTGCAGAATGAGGGCGTTGATAGCGCAGAGCTGACCACACTGCTGAAAGCTTTAGCCCAGCAGAATTTCAGCTCCTGGTTGCAATGGTAGTTAGAAAAAAAGAAGATCAGTTGGACAACTCTCACCAAGTCCTCTGATTTGTAGTTTCTGAAGAGATTTTTGCCTCAGTCTACTCTTCTTTGTTATATAAAGAAAAACATACATATTTTTCCCTTTGTGTTTAGAGAGCAGATATGGATTAGGTTTACTAAGCAGTAATCAGCTTTCACTGGTTTAAAATTAAGTAAAACAGGACTAGTCTTTTTTCTCTCAGCTGGTGACAGTAAGGGACAGAAGGTGACTGAAGGAAGTGGCTCAGGCTTTTGTGAAGAGAGCTGTGACCTGCAGCCAGCTCTTTCTATTGCCAGAGGCATGGTGTTACATCCACCCTGGACAGGTTTTCCTGGCCTATCTTCCCACCTGTCAGGATGGCTGTATGAGAGAGGTGAATTCTGCACTGTGCAGGAGGGAAGGATAGTTGTTATCCTGGTGGTGATGGGAATGCATGTCCTAGGGCTGGTGGAGAGCCAGCAACAGCAGGTGTCCTATGCTGTTGTCTACCACCCTCAACCTGTTCCCTTAAAGAGAATGTCCTCCCCTCTCCTATTTCGTGCTGACAGTGAAATGTTAGAGTTGTAACTGAAGAGGTGAGGGGGATTTTAAACCCCCGCCCCTTGCAGTGGGTAAGGACACCGAGAGGCCTTTGCACCTTCTCTTTCTTTGCTCTCTCACTGTCCTCCTGAGACCGTCGGTGTTTATGATGGAGATGCTGTACTGCAATTATGCTGAGTGCTCCTTGGTCTGTGGGCAGGGATGTCACCCACCACATCAGGGTGGTCCCATCCAGCCCTGGCATTGAACGGGGCCTCCCAGGAACGGGGCATCCACAGCTGCTCTGGGCAGCCTGTTCCAGTGCCTCAGCACCCTCTCAGTAAAGAACTTCTTCCTACTATCTAATTTAAATCTCTCTTCCTTTAGGTTAAAACTGTTCCCCATTTCCTATCATTATGTGCCCATGTTCTTGTTACATGACCTGACCCTTTGTCAGTGTGTCCTTCTAGCTCTGTGTAGCCGTGTTTGTATCCCTGCCACTGGGCTTCATGTGCCGGCATAAGGGGGCTGGAGCCTCTGTGCTCCCCAGCATAGCTGCTTTGTGGGGCTCAGGATGTTTGATTTTACTTTATCTTCTCTAATTAAGTTGCTTTATTTTGATTTTGTGCTTGAGTGTGGTTAACATGCCCACTTATCTGGAATCGCACAGCGTATGTGACTTCAGTGTGTATCTTCAGGCTCACATCATGCTGGGTTTTGATTTTTTGGGGTTTTTTTGGCAGAACAGCAACTGAAGTTTTCCCTTTCTCACTGTTGAGCAATTGGGCCAATGACCTCCTCCTGAAATCACAACTGTGACCCATTTTCTGTGCTAAAACAGCAAAGATGTAATAGTTCACAGCATAGCACAGAGCTGTGCCTAGCAGGCAACACTTCCCATTTTCAGTTTCTTCTGCTGGCCAAATCATGCTGGGAGATGTAACTTAAGGCTAAAAAACCTCCACAGGGTGTGTAAGGCCTGTCTGTGTTTCAAGCATCTTTCCATCTCCTCTTAGACAGCACTGCATTGGAGAAAGCTGTTTTCCTTTTCTAGCATTAGGGGGAGCATGGCCGTTAAGAGAGAGGCTACATGGTTGGAAAAAAAAAGAATAACTCACAAACTGAAAGAAACAAGTTCTGAACCTTAAGAATCCAATTTAAACCTCGTCCCTACACAATGGCTTGTTTATAATCCCTGTGCCACAAGTAACAAAGCTTCTGCAGGCACTGAAGATCGAAGGACCTCAGACATCAGGCAAAGAGGAGTAGAAACGGACAGCCTGATAATTTTGCAGTTCCCTAGGAAGAAGCAAATGATACTGAGTGGGATTAACAATTGTTGAAACATCGTTTGGCATTCCAGAGGCCTCGTTAACAACAGTGTTACAACAGCTATTCAGGAATGCTATTATACCACCAGGGCTGTCTCTGAGAAGTTGCACTTTCTAAACTGTAATTACTTGGTTTAGCTTCCAGAGTTAGCATTGCTGATTGTACAGAGGGCCTTGGATACAGAGGAGAATATTATTCTCTTGTTATAAGCCCTTGGCTCTGCAAATTAGTTTAGTTTTGCACTTTGGTAGAAACATTGCCCAATAAGCTGTGTGGTAAAACATCTCCACCCCCAGCCAAAATCCCCACTCTTAATGATTTTCTCAAAGCTGGGGTTTTACATGTGGGCTCAAAGTTCACATGTTTATGTAATTCCTCTGCTTCTACCTCTGCTGGCTTGTGCTTGCTTCCTCCACTCATGGAAAGTACCTTATTGATCACTTCCCTTTAAACCTCTATGGATACTTTCTGCTACTCAGTGAGCAAGGCTGGCAGAATCAGTGCCTGTGTGCTCAAAATGTATCAGATAATGACATTTAGGCCAAATATTCTATCAAGGGCATTTTACTTCATATGCTTTTCCACAATTTAGCACCTCCTGTAATCATTGCATCTCAAGCTAGTCCATTCTGCACACATTCTGTTTGCTTCTTTAGGAACATACAAATGTTAGTATCACCAAGAGTCTCGAGGACAAAGTATTTAAAAAGGGTGTTTCCTTCCAAGGGAAAAGTTTGGAATGCCCAAAGCAGGCATGCCTGGGTGCCAAACAATGTTACTGGTAGCTGCAGGAAGACCGTGCAAGGAGGACAAAGTGTAACTGGTACATGTGGATCCTTCCCTGGTAGTACTACCTAAGAGGAAGTTTTTATGAGACCTATGGTGTTTGCAGTGCAGCTGGAAGTCAGAGAAGGAGAAGAGGGAGAGAGTTGGAAAGGGCCTAAAGAGGGAAGAATCCTTGGAAGGGCAAGGAAAAAAGCCAGAAAGAAAAAAACTTTGTTGCTCTATGAAGGGCACAAGGGCAACTCAAGTGCCCCAGACAGTGCCATGGAAATTACAACAGGAATCACCAATGGGAAAGGCTATTCTTCTTTACCCCATTTTTTTTCTTTTTTTTAAATGTAGTTCAAAAGGATGGCAGGAGCATGAGGCAAAGTGTTATTTGTGTAGCTGGGAAGAGACATATATGAGGACATCTGTTTTAAGGAGCTGCTTCAAAAATAACCACAGGAGAGGAGTGTGTTTGCAGAGCACAGCAGACGACCTGCAGAGCAGTGGAAAGTGAGACAGCAGCGGTGCCCCAAGTGCAGACAGCCCCAAATGTCTCCAGGATTGTGCACATTTGTACTCATTGCCAAAACACCCCACCCTGACCCCAGTGGGTGTTTTACAAATTGAAGGAGGTGCTGTTTCCATGTTTTCTGCCCAAAAACAGTGATCCATTTTCTGTTGCTCTCCTTCTTGACCCCTTTTTCTTAAGTCAGCAGCTTTTAAATTCCACTTCCAAGTCTTAAAAAAATAACTCTGTTTCAATGAATCTCCAAAATATGTGGCAAAAGAATGCAGATTTGGGTACTACTCCATCCTAGAGTTGAGGTCTTGTTCACCAGAAAAAGAAAGGAAAAGCAGACTGTCAGATTTTGGAGCAGGATGCTCATATCCAGCATTCTACCCTATTTACTACTGACTACAGGAGCAGACAGCAAACTTGGCCACTGATTTACTGAGATACTTTAAGAAAGTCCATTACACCTTACCTGTTGCTTCAGCTTCCCAGTGGGTAAAGCAGAGAAGTGAGAAGTACAACTTTTATCCTTGATTTCTTTCTGAAGTCTGTGGTTTCAGACAGCTCTGAAAGTGTTGTGGTGTAGGATTCAATGCAAATATCAGGTGTGATCCATTAGTGAAGTGAAAGTAGTAAAGCCAGATGGTGTGAGGCATCCCACTGGGGAACACAATGTTTCAGGCACCAGGCAGTTAATTTCTCCTGTTAGCCAGGTAAGAGAGGATGTTTGGGACAGATGAAAACTGAGCATAGTTGCTCATTGGGAAATTCACCCTTTCCATGGCCAAATACTCTTTAGACCAGAATTTTGTCAAAATATGCATGCTGAATTTGCATCTCTATTTTTTCGGTGTTACATTGGAAAATCAATGGCAAGTACCCCTTGAAAGTAGTAACCAGATGTTTCCTCTCTGCTTTTTTTAGCCATCCACTCTGAGGAACAGAAACGTTTCACAAAGAACAGTGAGGGTTTGATATATAGTAGCTGATACCACTCTGGAGGACACAGCTGTATCTCTTTTCTACACTAGTGGCTTTCAGCAAGTAACACTGAACTGACTTTGGCTACCCCCTACCTCAAGGGAAGCATTATCCTCTGTGCTCCCTCCAGTACTGTGTTTTCTGATAAAGAACAAATGTTTCTGCTAAATTCAGTTCATGCTGCAGTAATTACTTGGAACAAAGCTTTGGTTTCAGTTATAAAAATTCTCACAGCACAAAGTTGACTATTTGGCGTTTCAGTGAATTATTTCATATTCACCTGGCTATGCCTGGTATAACCATGACTGCACCTTGGCCAGTGTTTGGAAGCTGAGTACAACCTGCAATGCAGCTTCATGTGTCTGTAAACCAAGAAAGGGTTGTGTTTTGGACAAAATCTGATATCTCTAAAGTGTTGTGTAGCAGTCAAATTAGCTAGTCAAATGAGTTCACCAATGGTCATTTCAAATTCAGACCGCTTACACCATCCCACTGGATACCTCTTTTCAGTGCCCAAACAAGTTGCAAACTAGGCCCTGTAGGACTTGCATCTGACTGCTTTCAAGGAGACTTGGTCTCCTAAGCATCGAGATCAGTTTTGCAATGGGAGCTTTGGCATACCAGGCTGAATTCTGAGAGGTATTTAGGCATACAAATTGTTTGGTTTCTAAATTTTCCTTGAAGTATTTAATGGTTTACTGTTTTGATGTCTCTTCTGGCTTTGCCAAGGTTAAGTTTTTTCTATTACTTTGTAGCTGCACAGAAGATATAAAAAAGTTTGCACTCAATAAATTTATGGATAAGTTTTTGATTTCAGCTTGGACTCAGCATATGGCTTTCTTTGTGTAGTTGTTTGATTGCATCATCCTTGTTCCAAATGTGACAATTTGGCTTAAACCTTTTTTTTCCATGTGTGAAGTGGGACATGAGTGCATTGCATCATTTGGTTGT
The DNA here is from genome assembly GCA_013397095.1 of Sterrhoptilus dennistouni. NCBI lineage: Eukaryota > Metazoa > Chordata > Aves > Passeriformes > Zosteropidae > Sterrhoptilus > Sterrhoptilus dennistouni. The sequence goes on along the minus strand of VWZU01019343.1, from coordinate 1,677,570 downwards.
GCATATCTACTGGACATGCTGTTCTCTGCTGTGGGATTATGGAAAACTGCCCAAATTTTTCTCTGGCTGCTGCTGTACAGAGGCAGGCAGGGTAGCAAGTATAAGCTCATTAGGACAAAGATGTATCCTGAAAGAGAACGAGCACTGTAAGCAGGCACCTGTAATCAGATGTTCTTTATGTGCAGAACTGACTGAGTGCAGGCTCTTCCTTGTCCACCCAGCCAAAGCTGCCCTTGTTTTGGATATGGTCACTGCTCCTGCCACCCTTTCTCCCTTTGCTGCAGGGTCCTATGCACCTTGGCTTGCTCCCTAAATGTCCTCACTGCTGCCGAGTCCTGAACCAATCGAAATCTGGGCAATATCCCTTTCTCCCTGTCCTGAGCACTCCGAGCCCCTGAGCTGCAGCATCCCTCTGGAAGGCAGAAATCAGCAGGCTGCACAGCGGGGTAATTTACCACTAGATGGCTGGACCTCCTCTTTGTCCAGCTCTCAGTTTTGTGCCCAGCTCAGTGACTGTGCTTGGCCCAGAACAGTGCACTCGTTGTAAGCTCTCTGCCTGCCCACTTTATAGCTTAACATTTTAAAACAGCTGATAATTTTAGCAGATTTACCTTCATGACAAATAGTTCAAACTTCTGAAAGAGCTGTGGTAATAGCTAAGAAAATCATAGCTTTTTTGCAAGACAAAAAGGAAAAGCTCCCTGGTCCTGTCCTTGGGTTTTTTTCCATTCCATGTATAATACAATTTTAACTGAGTCTTATTTCGTAGGTGTATGCATAAGTGGGACACATTTAACAGTTCATCACTTAGACTGGAATACAGCATCATAGGGTCCTGAATAGTCACAGCCACATGCTTTGATCTGGTGAATTTGGTGATATAAAATCATATATACATGTCACTGTGATTTGGGGCAGCAACGTCTTTCCTTTAGGAAAAATTATTTTACCCACAGTCATTATCTTCAAAAAATTAATACCTCTGGATGAAAAATGTCAACTTTCCTGATGATTGCAGACTGATACTTTATATAGAGCAAGAAGGCCCACTTCAAAAGGAAAATTTCTTCTGCCTGAAAGCAGACAAGAGGAATAAGCAAAGAATCTGTTTCTTGAAGATACAAGTTTTTTTCCCCTTATCAGTCTCTTCACGTTTTCAGCTGTTACTTGTATTTACTGGGTTCCCATTGTGTGTCTATACATATATTTGTATCCTGAGTTCAAAACAAGGGAGAAGTATGTTTTTAAATTATAATTATTTTAGCTGTTTTGCTGTCACAGCACTGGCATTTTACACTTGCCACTTGCAGGAACAGGAAGAAGTCATTGACCCTGCTTCCAAGGTAATATAATCTAAAATATCAAACCTGGAAATCTTAGGGCACTTTAACACCTTTGTGGGAGCCTGAAGATATGCCTAAAGATGATGATACATGAAATAGTAAGATGAAGATGAATCTAGAAATAGTTCTGGGGTGGGTTTTCTTTTCTAAGTAGCAGTATCTCACAGTTTAATTTTCTTAAAACACTATGACAGCAAAAAAAAAGAGAAGCTGATGGTTTAACTAGTGTGGTGGAAGAGCAGGAAATGCAAATGAACTCCACCCATCAAGACTCACAGAGAAACATAGGTAGTGAAGAATAGAGCAAATTATGAGCTTCTGAATAAATAGACTTCACAAGTAATTGTTCAACCCAATGAGAATATTAGTGGCTATTCTGTTCTTATCTGCAGGAAGGTTTCTGGTTTTGTTAAGGCAACAGGAGAGAGTAAGAAAGGCTTGGAAATTTCCATTTAGTGGACTTGCAAACAAGTAAATAGTAAATTTTTCAAAGTGCTTCCTTTTTACAGGTGCCTGAAGGATAACATGTGCAGATTATTTATGAAGAGCAACCTCACATTTGGAAGTAGTCCAGAAAAAAAGTCCTACTTGATCCTGTCACAAGCAGAATGTTGTTACTGAGCACAGAATGTCAGATGTAGCATAATCACAGGCATTGTGTATTCCTCCTATGACAGTGTGGGAAGCAAAAAGCAGTGGTTTCTAATCACTCTAGTAATGCTGTTTTATGTCTTTAGGGGATGTTAAAATAAACTTATTTACCTTGTTCCTAAGCAGGTCCACTGATATAAGCTATACAGAATACTACTGTAAAATACCTGTTCACTGGTGCTGTTACAAGTGCTGTGTTTGCTGTGGCAGCTCTGCATAACATCTGAGAAATCAGAAGTGTCAATACCAAAGGTAAAGGAAACCGGTATCTTTGATCCAGCTATGTGGTACCTGTCACTGGATGTGAATAGAGAAAGTGGGTTTGAAGAACTAGACACAAAACTGTGAGGAAATCAGTTTAATCGTATCACCAACCTTCCTTTGGGATTATCAGGTCACCTGCACATTCCTAATAAACTGTTAGAGGCCCTGGATGCACCCTGTCGTGTAGGCTGACAGACAGGAGACACCAAAGTCACAGCAGAGATGACAGCATTTTTGTCACTGCTCTTTCCATAGCTGAGATGAGCAAGCCCGTTCCCAACAGAGGGTAGGAGGTGGCTCCCTGCAGCCAGGCTGCACTGCATATCTGGGCTCTCCTCCAGCAGGTGCTGACACCCTTGTGCACTTCATTGCTCTCCCCAGAGGGTTCTGGATCAGCTCTCTGCTATGAAGGCAAGGACACAGAGTCCCTTCAGATCACAGCATCTCTGTAGCCATTTGAATAAAAAAGCAAAAAATGCTGCTTGGATTTGAAATGAGAGGTTTTTGCACAGTTGGCTTTTTCCACTCTGTTCTCAGCAAGACAATTTAAGTTCCTGCTTGCACAGAGGTCTGGGGGCTGAACTCCTGACCAAGCTGGCCAAACAGGTATTCCAATGCCTTTTAGCTCAGTTATTGGCTAGGCCATGGTGGAAAACTCCTCTAGAAGCTGGGCTCTGAAATTAATTGCTCTGGTAGCCTCCCTTCCTTACCAGTCAAAGCCTGCAACAGCCAGATTTGCAGTTATGCAGTCTCTCATCTGACCACCTGCTTGCACTCCCTGACCTTCTGACAGGTTTACAGATGTTCTTGGAAAGGGGTGCCAGAATGATTCCTGATTGTTCTTGCAGTAAACTCTGATCCAGGCTCCCACGAGAAACAAATATCTTCGCAGGGGAGGATGGGAGAAGCTCAGGTGGTTTAGGCCTCAGTAAAGGAAACCCATGAAAGGAAACATTCTCAAAGATTACTTAAAATGGTGGATTTGCCGAAAATCTTATCACCATTAAAAACACACTCAGAGGAGATACTCACTCTCCTGAGTGGTATTACAGAGCAAACACTGTAAGTTAAACCTCTGAGTTGAGTGTGTCCTGTATTGTATGATGAAAAATGACTGAAAGCAACTTAGAGAGCCTTGAAAGACCTAATGGAACTTAGGAAGATCATATGGTGTTCTGCTACAGGATAAACACCAGTGGTCTTATTGGACAGAGCATTGTCAAGAATTATATCTGAACCTTCAGGTATACACAAGTATAGTCCAAGTTTGGGAAATAAAAAGCTTCCAAATTTGCAGAGTTTGTCCAGTGGTTTTAGCAATACAAAGTGAAAAAGATAAATTTGGCACTTACTGGAGTCTAAGTTTATACTAATTTAAATGGCCATGGTCCAGTAGCACCAGTAATGGAAGGGGAGGTGACTACCCACATTGATTGCACTTATGCCCAATTTAGGACTGCAAATCTGTGTCTCTTTTTGTAGAATAATGCAAATGTTTTATCTCATTAAACCCTGTCACTGTCGTGTCCATAAAATGGTTGTAAGAGCAACCTCACAATTAATGCCCTTTGGAGCCAGTTTGGTTGTATGAGTGCTTGGAACCACACCTGTGTGACAGCAAGCTATGGACCAGGTACGTTATCCTATTCCTGCTTCACTGTTGCATAGACTTGTCAGGGGATAATCCCTGATAAGAAAGAGCTCTGCAAAAACCTCCAGAACAGGGGCTTGCTGAGGCACAGCACCCACTACAGAAGCAGAGCTGTGTGCCAGCATGTTTGCCCCAAGCAGCACGGTGGAGCAGCCGCAGCCCCGGGCGCTCCTTTGCCCCGGCCCGCACAGCCGTGGGCAGGAAGTGTGCCACCACTCCCACCCCTTCCTCTCGCAAGGAGCACAGGCAGCAGCTCGAGGCACCTGACACAAAAAGAAATAAAGGCTCAGACACACATTGTCTTGAGAAAATAAAATCAGACATGATGCAACTGGTTTTTGGTTGTTATTTGGTACGCCTTAGCTTCAGTTTCTGGCCTCTAACCCTGTAGATGTATAGACACGCTTCATGCCTTGTGAGTCATCCTAACAACACTGCTGTTATCGCATTATAACGATGTTGGGTTGGTCCTGAAAGATGATATTATTATCCATTATTGAGAGCTAAGTTGCATATGAAAAAGTAGCTCAGTGCTCACCAGTGTTACCCATAACAGTAATGAGTCAGTACTTGCACTTTTTATTCTTGAGGGAAGCTGAAGTTTTGTTCACATCTGGGGCAGAGCATGTACTTCCACCAAGGCCAATACAACTTGTATCACTACTTGCGTTTAGGTCTGTGAAATTCTTATCTCTGAATTCTTTCTAAACCTAAACAATGTCCCCTAATCAGTGCTCACACTTTTGCTAAGCAGAAAACAAAGAGCTTTTATGGTTGCAAAACTAGAAAATGAACACAAATAGCATTATGAGCTAGTATGTTAATTAGATTTAAAAATATTCTGAGGTAGATAATACCTCTGACTCTATAAATCTTGTCTGTCAGAAAGCTCTACGGTTTCCCCTTGGAAAAAGATTGCTATCCTATGAATTCCCACTAAAATGGAGTGCCTAGGAAATAGCTAGACTTATGGACACAGACACTGAACTTAGACCACAGCTCTTTATCTCAGTGCACGTGGCATGAGGTGAGATTGGCAGTGGGGTAGCTCATGGAACTACAGCCATGGAACTACTGTGCTGCTCTGCCATTTCTCCTTTTGAGTCACTCTTGCTTGCAATTCTTTTTTCCCTGGAAAATGTTAAAGAATTCATAGATCAAGAAACAGGAGCTGACACAAAGACAGAGGTACTGGATCTAAGGAATGATTGATTTGAGGAATTGGGTTGAGGATTCTTTACTGGGTGGGAAGTAAGAATTTCAGAGCCTGCAACCATACCTCTTTTAAGATACAAACTTCTCAAACTTGCCACACTTATTAACATTAGGGCTGGCCAGTCTTTAGTCAGAAGTCGTCCGTTTATATCTGCATCTTAGTGATGGGAAGTAGATTTAGTCATTCAGATGGGACTTTCTCTCAATGTCAGTAGCAAATCAAAGCATTCCTGGTGTTATGAAGCACTGTGCTGCTAGAACCAGCTTTGTCATTGAAATACCGCCCATCAGTACTCCTGTGCCTTGTCAGATGAATTATGAACTGATGGAATTTGAATAACTGTCTTGCCCTTCTGCAAGAAAAGGTAATATTGCTCCTGCTTAGTATCGCCTCAGGCTTTTATGCCAAAACATCACAGTAGAATTCAGTGTTGACTGGTAGCTAACAGTGAATTTAAAGTGGTGTCAGAGTCATCTTGCTCAGCTTCCAGGCCTAGGTGGCCAAAGCATGTAAGAAGCAATCCTCAAGAGATGGCACAAAGCCGAACGATGGGGATTTTTTTTTTTATTCCTGTTTGTTTAGGACAGGAGGCAAAATGCGTTTGCAAAGAACAGAGGCTGCTGCAGGTGCAGAAGGCTCTGCTACAGCTGGCATTCTGAAAGATCAATTACCTACACCAAAGCTGTTCTGCTGCCTTTGCTATCTGCTTGCTTATTGCACACAAAGTGAATTAAAAAGAGCAGGGTTCTGTGTTCAATACCCTCTTCAAGTGAGCAATCTAACCCTTAAAAGCAGACATCCTTAAGCTGATCAGATGATGGGACAATGTGAAATGCTTTTGGCTCTAAAATGACACTTGGCAATCATGCTACACTCAACTGAGAAAGCAAGTGAACTCATGTAATATGATGCTATAAATGATGTAGGTTGCATTTCTTTTTGAGTTGTTGGAAAGTAATGGATTGATAGATAAAACATCTGATATTGTTACTGAACTTATTGTAATAAATATTACTCTGCAATATTTTCCTCCTGCCTGTGAAGAATTAAAATATTAAAGGATGCCAACATGTGATATTAGGAGCATGTTATGACTGCAATATTATAAATGTTTGTACAGGTTGTCACCAATATTAATAATGTATTAATATAACACATTATAATGTATTAATATAATACATTAATAATTAATATTGATAATGTATTAATATAACACATTATTACTATACCCTACTGTAAGTGGTTATGTGCCTTTATCCACTGGTACAGAACATGTACATTACTACTTACTCACCCTTTTCTACCCTCTTCCTATGGACAATCTTGCAAAAAGTGTTAATAGACAGAGGGATAACATTCAGGTGATAATCTACACAGTTGTGGTTAAAGTGTATAGATGTGTTGCAATAATTCCTCATTTATCAAAAACATTGCTTATCTTCCTAGCTCCATTTCAGCAGATGCTTTCTCTTCTCGTTGTCTACCAGATGCAGCAGACAAATATTTCTCTTGGCTCTCAAAAAAGACTGACAAGGCCCCATAACTGATAAGATGTGATCTTGAATCAAGACTGTCTTCCGTAGTTCTATCAGCATCATGCTTCCGAAGCATGTCACCTTGCAATCCTGTAGAGATGGGAAAAGTATTTTATTATAAAGAAATCTTCCATCTATTGAATCAAAAGCTGATGCAGAATCAGATGAATGCAGAATCACATAAACACAGAATCAATTAGGTTGGAAAAGACTACGAAGACCGAGTCCAACTTTTAACCAATCCCAACGTTGTCACCCAGGTGGAGGCACTGAGTGCCACATCCATCTTTCCTTAAACGCCTCCAGGGGCGGGGACTGGAGCCCATTCCAATGGGCAACCCATTCCAATGTCTAAAAACCCTTTTTGTGAAGAATTCCTCCTAATGTCCAGTCTAAACCCCCCCTGGCACAGTTTGAGGCCATTTCTCTCATCCTGTCACACCTGGCACAACCTCCTTTCAGGGGCTGTAGAGAGGGATAAGGCCACCCTGGAGCCTCCTCTTCTCCAGCCTCTCCTAGAGCTGGAGCAGGAAACTCTGAAGGCTTGATCCATTGGAATGACGACACACTTCAGCAAAGAAAACCTATTAATTATGCTGTAAATGCCAGACCATGTGCACTCTGAACCCCAAACAGCACATGAATACAAACAGCTATAACTTTACAGCCGTCAGGTTCAACATAAATTCAAGAGATGTTAAAATATAAACCGTGGCGGTCATTGTGAAATGGTTCTTCATGTGTTCATGTGGCGCATAGGGGATCGTGTGTGAGGCGATCCGGCGGCGCCCATTGAGAACAACCTGCCCGGCGCGATTACGGTCTGCCTCCTCCTCATCACCGCGGCCAGCCTGAAACCAGTGCTGCCCTCCTGGCTGCGCAGCGGTGTTCCCCGTGCCCGGGGGTGCCAGTGCCGGCTGTGTGGGCACTCGCCGGCCGTGTCCCCGGGGGGGCGGGCAGGGCTGCGCGGCCCGGAGCCCTCCCTGAGCGCTCCCTGAGCCCTCCCTGAGCGCTCTCT